>JANHFX010016609.1:0-31254 GCA_027560015.1 Chloroceryle amazona | reverse complement strand
CTAGCGCGGGCCGCGGGCCCCGCAGGTTGGGTGCCGAGTTCGATGCTAGGTACTCCCAACAGCTTCACAGGAGAGAGAAGAATGCGCTCAGCGGATCCGTGGTGGCTGTGGAGCTGGAACACACCAGCAGGATCCGAAGCCAGTCAGTAAGTCAAAGTGATCTACAAGAAGGATGGAAGTCAAGAGGAGGGAGCCAAGCAACAGTCTGGCAACGGAGGGCAATGGAAGGTACAGAGGAGAGAGGGAATCGTGCTGAGGCCGCAGCCCTGCAGGGTGTGACCTGAGGTGATCCTGGTTCGGTGTTAGCCTGATGCAAGCCCCCAGACCACACCACACAGGCCAGAGCTGCAGAGAGGGTGGCTGCACTGCACTATGGTGTAGCACCCTCCTGCCTGTGCTGCAGAGGGCAGCTGGAGGGAGGATCTCGGAGAAGAGCAGTGACAGGAGTAGGAGGACTGTGCCTGTGGGAGAGGAACAGGCGCGAACACAGATCTGTCAGAGAGGAGAGCTGTAGGAACCAGCTATCAGATGTTTCCAGAATGAGGTGATCTCCTCCATGCAGACCTACTTGGTCATCAGAAAAAGCTGCTGTACTGCAGGCCACAGAACAACCTTCACCTCTGATGGCTGGTTTGCTTGTCATGATACACCAGATCTGGCCTTCGAGCATCAGGGAAATGAGGTGACCAGACCCCTTCTCACCCTGCTCTTGTATGACAGGCCTCCAAGGGCACCCACTGTTTAACATGTTCAGGGAACTAAAGAATGGTACTCCTGTACCTTCAACCATCTCATTGCAGTAGATTAAATCATTATCCAAAGATCAGCAAGTAGCTTTAAGAAGACGTGTTACTTGTGTTCCCCAGCCATAAGACACTGGAAACACAAGAGATGTCAGTTCAGGTCTCCCAAAAACCAAACAGCCCTTGTGTGGGATAATGACTTAGCTTGCTGCAAGACAGAAATAGGGTCTTAGTGCACATTGGGAGGAAGGTTAAGACATTTGCAACTATGAGACTCTTGTGCTACCTCTGGCAGTAGGTATCAACTAGGGTGGCGGCCAAACAGCTGAAGGAGGGAGCCTGGTGAAGGTAAGACAGTCCTGTTTCAGCTAAACCAACGAAAGCAAACAGCTCTTACATAAATCTTGAAGGCTATAGTGTCTGAGCTTGGCGTAATTAATATTAAAGTGTACACCCCTAAGTATGCTAATGAGCCTAACAGAATACATGCTAAGCATATATGAATATGTGCCTCTGCTCTCCACCAAAACCATGCGAAATGTCACCTAGAAGGCAGATTAGGGATTAGGATACAAAAAAGGACAATGGCAACACCTCTCTGAGTGGGGAGCTGGTGGTGGGGGTGAAGACTGAAAAGCCTGGTAGGGAGGGTTGATGGGCTTTATTCTTCCTCCACCCAAGACACAGACACCTCCTTGGTAAGAATCATGCCTTCAGAACACGGTGCACCATTTCCTAGCACTACCATTACCTATTAGTGCTGTTATACAGCCCTGAGCCTCCGACTGTGCCGGGTGCTACTGGGGAAGTACTTACTTGAGCTCCATTATCCTTTTCTGCAGTCAGTGCACTTATCAATAACAGCTCCAAACCAACTGTATCTGTGGCTTTAATAAATCAAACCTATCTGATTTAACTTTTAAACTGTCTTGGCGCAAGTCCTTAAACTGACTCTGAAACAGGTAACTGCAGTATCCGTGTGAACCCTTAGCAGGCCTCTGAGGCACAACCCTTAGACCTGCTTTTTGATGTTGCAGAATGCTCAGCGCAAACCCTTGGGCTCTGTCAGGGGAGTGAAGCACCCCTGCCCTTAATGTGAAACCTCATGTGCTGTGAGGTTCCTTGGTCAGGTTCAGTCCTGTAGCTCGGATGAACATGCTTTGGTCTGAGAATGGTTCCCCAAAAGACAATGCAGAGTTTAGAGAGAGACCAGTTAAGCGAGGCGGTGGTCGATGCCGATGGTGACTTTTACACAAGGGGAAAAAGACCCCTGAAAAGTGAACCTTGCTAAGGACAGAAGCAGGACTCTGGGGTGGCTTCTTTGGTCTCAGCACAGAACAGAGGCTGCAGCTTCTAGAAGTTCTAGTTGTTTTCCACCAGAGTGTGGTTTTGCTTCTATCAGGAAAAGGCAGCGATGGCCTCAGCGCAGGGATGTTCCCTTTGCTGTGAGAAAGGGGATGTGCAGCCAAGGCTTCCAGGGGTCCTCACCTACCTAAGAAGGGGCACCCCTTGTACAGCTCAGAGCCAGTAACAACGACCCACAATGCGATTTCAAACTTTAGCCGCAGTGATCCTGCTCCTACTACTGTGAATGGCAACACCAAGGCCATCACTTACAGCCAGCATTAGCAGTGCTTGTCACCATGCAACACTCTGAATTCTTGTTCCCTGACAGTCTGCTAGAGAAGAGCACATTTCACCCTGGTTTTACTTCTTTACTCACTGCCTGGGTCAAATCTCAGCCTAGAGTTGATTTCACCTCTCCAGACATCGATAGCCCATGGCTTGCAGATTGCTTGAGCTAGGGAGCTCTAAGCAAAGCCCTGTCCTCTGCAGTAAATGAAACATCTGGGCTCACCCCCCCAGTAACCCGTAGCAGCACCGCGGTGCTCATCCCAGAGGCAGGGGTCAGAAACACGGTCTTTCCAGGGAACACCCCGCCTTCTGAGGGGACACGTCCGCAAGCTGGCATTACCCGTCCCAGGATCAGCAGAACAGGAGGCACCGTGCCAGGCCTCGATCAGTTTAACAGGTCTCTCTACCCTTTATTTTAAGTAAGGACAGGGCTAACAAAGGTATGCTAGGCCATTCTGGGCCGTTATGCTAGAGCACAGGCACAGCAGTAAACAGGCAAGTTGGCTTCTGTTCCAGTAGAAACACCAGACAAAGTTTAATGGTTCTCAAACAGACTACAACAAAGGCTGCAGGGAAAAACATTTTATTTCCAAGCAGATTACAAAGAGCAGAGAATATAAGAGTAAAATTAAATTAAAAAAATAGTTGAGTGCATCTCTTTAAAATGATTTGTAGTGTGAGTTACTCACGGGGCAAAGCTACTGGAGAGTTCTGAAGGTCACTTTGCAGGATGCCAATCACATGTGCTGTTTAGACCACGGTCAACACGGGAGGGACAGACAAAACGTATTTTGCATATAGGCTGCACACTCATTATCAAGCGAGGCTCTGGGCTGCAACTGGACCCTGCCTGAGACACCCCCTCCACCTCATTCTCTCCTGCAGTTCCCTCTCAAAAGTTCTAGATGCAATTTATTGCTGCTGTGGGTTCAAACTGCCTCCCCATTCTGATGGGCAAAAATGAGAACAGAGAAACAGGCAAACGTGGCTGTCATGCACAAGGTTATACAGAGAAAGTGACTGCAGCACTGAAAGCTGAGCTTCAGCCACACAAGAAACTGAACCAATGAGTAGGAGACACAGCAATCACTTCAGAGATTTTGGGGCAGCATGTCAGTGAGACTTCTGGAAGAAGATTGGAGATGCTCCTTAAGGTAGGAAGATGCTCAAGCTGAGAAGGGCTCTTTTCCTATGTGTTGGCACCAGTGAAACAGAACAGGCTGAAGCATCAGGGTACGGTACATTCCTTGGAGTAGTTGAGAGGAGCAGCTCCAGCAAGAAGATTGGGAGAAAAGCTCCCATACAGGGTGGAAGACAGTTTAAATCACTGTTGAAGTGGGATAAAAAAAGTCTGAACACTAATTGCAAGTCACTATTAAACTTGGATGAGAATTCAGTTTGGTTGGACTCTGCAGAGTCAAACAGTGTCTAGCAGCATTCAGACCAGCAAGAGGTTAACAGTTGGACTTGATCTTAAAAGGTCTTTTCCAACCTTAACAGTTCTAAGATGAGCAACTACCACCTCATCAGGAACACCTCCACCCCACACCTACTCAGAGGGCTCTTTTCTACCACTTTGAGTCGTTCGTATCACAGCATAGGAGGCTTGAAGATGCCTAATCTGTTCTACATACACCAAGGTGGAAATAGCAAGACTCTCTCCATTTCTGCCCTAGGAGCAACAGTGAAGAAAGAGATTCTTTAGGGATCAGATTAAGTTGTTATTTTGTTGTTGTTTGTTTTTATATCAGTCCAAGGCAGAACAGTTCAGGAACTACTTCAGACCTTGCCTCCCACCTAAAATCCAGGACGTGTCTAGGGGTGAAGTAGCCAACAGATGAAAACCCTGTTAACTTGGACTGTTCCCTTTATGCACCACTCTAGAGAGGAGTGAAGAACCACAGTCTATGCTGCTCTATGCTCTTCAGACATTATCACTTAGAGGAAATGCTTGAACTCTTCAACGTAAATGAAAATCTAATCGTGCTGTGGACAAGTGCATAAGAGGCTGCAAATTTTCTTAGGAAAGCAATGCTATTAGTGTCAAGAACTAGGACAACACATGAGTCTCATGTCAGAACATGAAGTGCATTACAGTAGTCAGTCATACTCTGCTTTCTATCATTCCTTTCATACCACGGAGACAAGATGGGCATAGTTCAAAACCAACAATACAGGGTCTCCAGCTTGACTTCTCAGCTTTATTTATTTAGAAATGGATGCATTTTCAGCCTGTCTCACACAAGGCATAGGGCATGGAGAGCTCTTGTCTAATATACACACACACAGGAGAGCTGGTGGTTTGGCACTCAGAGCCGAGGGGGAATGCCCTTTAAGCAGCAGTCAAGCTGGTTATAGCAAAGTGTTAAAAAGCTATTTTACATGTTTGACTGGGAACATTTCCCAGAAGTTGGATAGCAACCTTAATCCAGAGCACTCTTCTGTGCTACTCTGTGCATGTCTTCCTATGAGCCCCTAAAAGGGAACAGATTGGGTTCTTCACTGTCAAAGAACATAGTATTTATATCCTAGCAATACTGTACCTTTTAAACTAGCTCCAGAGAGCCAGACTAGAAGCCAGGTCCGGGAGAATAATCCTTACATCACAGTATATCGATTGTCTCTAAAAACAGGGGATGAAGTTAACATGGTGGACGTTCTGATGAGACAGTACAGAACAGTACAGCAGTCCACTCTGTGTCAGCAAATCCCTCTCCGATGTATGTCCAAACAATGAGAAAATAATGGAAACACTTCAGTCTGTCAGGACAAAGCCAATTGTCAGGAGATGTCCACGGCTCACTGTGCCAAGTTCCCCCACTCCTAAGCGGTCCACTCTGAGATCAAGGAGAACTTTTCACCTACAAAGATTTTAGATCACCCTGAGGTTAAGGGTAGAGTAAGGAAAGTGCACAATCTAGAATTTTAAGGTTACATGGAATTGTTTCCCCAGATAGCTGAAGTATCTGCTCAACCCTAACCTGAACTGCCCTAATATTCTGTCAAATTATTCCTGCTTCTGGCAATTTTTACAGTAAGAAGCAACTCCCTTGGGAGCCACCTAATGAAGCAACTTGTACACTGGGTATCTGGCAGATGACTTGTGCGGAAATGCAGGCATGCTGGAGCCAGCTTCCCATGAAGTAACTGCAGAGTATGCACCAGGACTCAAGCATGGGTGCCTGCAGTTCCTCTCATCTCTTTGCAACTCTGTTCAAATGACAGGACAAACTGACCAAAAGAACAGGAAATCCACTCCATGCAGGCCTGTTGGACATCCTGAGCAACAAGCACACCAAACTGCTTGAAACAGTGGGAGCCTGCGCCCATGTCCTTAAATACATCATTTAGGGCCAGGGGTGGACATTCCAGTCACTGAGATATGGTAAAGTGATTACAGGCTTCTAATAGCTGAAGCTGCATTAGCCATCCCAACAGCCACCCCACCAGGGGCAACTCCTGGCTCCCAACTGCTGAACTGAGGGTGCATGTTGCCAGCACTATACATCACCTGGGCACCATCTTCCCAAATCACCCACTGGGATCTGGGCACCAACCCCAGGCTATTATCCCCAGCATAACTCTTGAGGGCAGACACAGAGCCGAGAGTCTAATTTAGAGCATAGGTATTAATAAACAACCTTGCCCCTCTGTAGCTACTTGATCACAGAGTCCTTTACAGCGAGCAAACCACTCACTCTGACAAGTTTATGCTTCCTCACAAACACCAGAATCAACAGGAAGCATCAGAGGCTTCAAGTCTCTCTAAGCCCGCACACCTCAATGCTGCTCAGGAGCACAAAGATGGGGAACATTACCAGCTACTCTCATCACTGCACTGTGCACAGCTGACAGAGGGCAGACCTTCCTTCTCAGTACAGACAGGTGCTGGTCAACATAAGCTTCAGAGAAACTGCTTGCCTGCACACAAGCTTAAGTTCTTTTACTGTAGTATGTACTTAAATATAGACCTATATATTTTGAAACAGGGAATGAACGTGAGATGAAGCACAGAAAACAAGTTCAAGAAGCAGAGCCATCTCTCTGCATCCAAGAAGCTGGTGGCACAAATAACAAGCCCAGCTAGAGTGATCTCCCATTTCAAGCATGGTTGGCTACCTGCTGGCTTCAGAAGAGCAGACTACTTGTTAATGATATAAAATACAGCAACCATTTAAGACGCAGCAAGGCAAGGCTACAAGGCTGGGGTTTACGATCATGAATAATGCCAGAAGCTACACAGCTGTGTTAAAAACTGTGAAAAGGCTGTTAAACTGCAGGAGTAAGCCACATGCTGCTCCTGGAAGGCCTTTTCCCTCCAACACCCCTCCATCATGCCGTTGGTGTGATGTGTTTGTAAAGGTGGGGAGAGGGGAATTTGCCTCGGGGTGAAGCCTCACAGGCTGGCCACAGAACATCAGGACAGTCTGATCTGGTCTCACAGATCCCACGTTCCTAACCTGACACTAAGCTTCCATCAGCAAGCAGACATTCAGGTCCTTCAACAGAAGTTAGCCCCCTTCTACCTTCCTAATTTGTAGGGGTGAAATAAGTCCGGTGGAGTCAAGCTGGAAAGCACAAACAGGGATGAGAACAACCAGTTTGCATACTGATCCTTGTATAATGACCCCCCCCCACCCTCACAGCTCACTCTTCCCCAAATAAAGACACATTGTTCAATGGCATGTTGAAAAGACGTGCTCGTCATTCTTAATAAACAACTAGAGTAAAGAATACATAAGAGAAACAGGGTGGTATCTTTATATGATACACAAGTGTATGTTACAAGAATTCCATCAGGCACAGGAGCCTCAAGGTTTAAGGCCTCAACGTTAGGCCAAAAAAGAAGAGTGTGGTAAAGTTTGTACTTTTAACATCTAAAAACGTCACTTAAAGGTCTGAATAGAAATCGTTGGTTTGGGTTTGTTTGTTGGGGTTTTTTTCTTGTATAAATCACAACTGCAGTTCACTCTCTCCTCTTCCTTCCAAGATAACATCAAATTAACGTCCAAGCACAAGAAAAGAAGATGCCTGCCTCTCCTCCACTGGCTGAGCAGGTTCATCCATCATTCTGTGCCCTCTAGGCTGCACGTGCTCCAAGGAGCCAGAGGCCCCAGCCATCCAGGCCAATCCTGTAGTTCATGTTTTCTACATCATAAAAAAAGAACAGAGTCAACCAGCAGCTTTCCACAGCTCGCAGGGGATATGCAGCCTCCAATGGTTCCAACAGGTTGGTGTGTTGGGTAGGATACACAATGGGTAGGTTTTCCTTTAGATTCTTTTAAAGAGAAGAAGCCTAAAAGGGCTTCATAACTACACCAATAAAAAACCAAAAACTTAGGCATCTCCTTTAGTGTAAAAGTCTGTACAATTTATCTTTGCTTGTCCCTCCCCCATCACCATGCCCCACCCCTTCTGAGCCAAGAAGGACGCCTTAGTGCATGGTGCTGGCATTAGCCACAGCAATAGCTTCCTGAATCTCTCGTATCACCAGGATCCGGGTGAGCATCTGCTCCATCTGCTCTCTGCTGATCGGCTGGATGGAATACCAGATAGGGCTGTTGGGGGCCACCACTGGCTCCGGTGTCAAGTAAAATGTGTCGTTCCGGCCTTTCACACTCTGTGGGCTGCATGAGGAAGATCAGAAACAACCAGACTAACAGAATGTCCTGGAGAACCACCACTGTCCTCACCCCAGGCTTCACAATTCCCAACAGTGAACATCTGGTTGATGAGACGTGAAGGCACAGAGTTACACCCAGGGGCAACAGTGGTCCCAAAGTTTTTAGGCCATGCCAAGGTTACAAAGCCATGGTGATAACTACAAGAATGCCAGTTTATTTCACACTGGTAAGTATAACACACACATGGCTTTAGGGGTCTTTCAGAGCAAAGCATGGATGTTATTTTCACACCCAGGCTAGCTGCAGACCCATCTGTGCAAAGAAATGCTTACATTGTCAGAATCATCATCATTTAGATCTGAGTCCTTTGAGGCTCCCTCCAATCTTCACAGAAAGTCCTCTTTTTTGTTCAGAAGCCAATCTGAAAAGGACTCTAATCTCATCTCAAGCAGCGGATGCTTCCAGACGACTTGCAAGTCATCTGGAACAGCGAGCTCATGCCAGTGCTGCAAACCTCCAGAGCGAGTATGCGATTAAGGGCAGCCAGTTTCACAGATCAGAATTTGAGTCTCTAAATACCACAGAAGTTCAACTTATGTGCCATCAGAGTAAACCCCACCCTCTCACATCAACACCCCATCCTATTTAAGTAAAATTATGCAAATATAGAAACTGTGCCAGCAATAAAACACAGCCCTGAAAACTAGGCCAGCTATGAGATGCAGCTTAATGGTCACAGAAGACAAGCAGCTATACCCAGGAACAAGAGCTCTCACCATTTGAAGAGGTAGAAGTCATACAGCTTTATCGGACACCTCAGGGGGTTCTCTGGATTCTCAGTCTGCTCTGCATACATGTCATCTGTAACTACAAACCAGCCCCCCAGAAGCCTGTCAGACACTGTGCAAACTGAGCAGTGCCACACAGCCTCAGCACCTTGTCACCACGCAAGAGCCACACACCTCTTCCAGGGCAGAGCCACCTGGTTATAAACACTCAAAGCACTGTATGGAGATTTTGCTTTATCCCAAGGCTACTGAACAACCCAACCCAACTGTATCCTTCTCTCCATTTCTCCCCTACCTGCCCACAAAATGAGAGCAATCTCACTACAGAGACTGCAACACCTCAGCTAAACCCTGGGGCCACGCTTTTTAGAGGACAGATTGTGCTTACTTATGGATTCTATATGGGTTCACGGGAGTCAAGATAAGAGAAGCCCTCCCAAAGAAGCTTCTCCTTCTATTCATAGGAACTTACACCCAATAGCCCCTTTGCCCATAAACCCCAGAAGTAACAAAGGAGTTATCCTTAGCTCTTGATGAACCTTGTATGCCTCAGGCGAGCTACGTCCTCAGGTGTAAGATCAGAAGGTAGTACAGTCTCCCAGGCAGAATGCCCAGGAAACTCATGCTGCTAGGCTGAAGGTAATGGGCAGACCCTTGGGTTCCCATGGCCCTACCTGCAGGCATCTCCAGGTTCATCCACTTCCTTCAAGCCCAGTAAGTAAATATTCCCAAAGAAAACTCTAGACACTACCTTTCTGTCCTGTCTGGTGTATGCCATGAGCCTTCAGATAGCGGATACTCGTGCTTTTATCCTTGGGATTAGAGGGGTTCTTCTTGGTCTGCCTCAACACCTTGGAGAAGGCCAGCTTCATGTGCTGGTCTACTGTTTTCAAGAGGAAGTATCTAAGCAGCAAAAAGAGAACACCAGACATTCAGAGGCAAGTAAAGGATACAGTCAGCAGTGAGGCAGTTGTCTTTACTCATTGTAGGCCAACTGAAGCACAGACCAACACAGAATTAAACTGTTCCAGTAGCAAAGCATGCAACAACCACACATTCACTTTTCCTTCTCCTGGCTCATTTCCTTCTACTGCATCTGCCTTGCCTGATGGGGTTGCAAAAGGGTTCTGCATGCAACCATTCAAAATTCATTATTTCACCCTAATCCTGTGCAGCAGTTTCCTATCAACCCTGTCAAGGTGTTTGAAATTCTTCTATTCACCAAGAATCCCAAAGACCTAATTACTTACTTTGTATTAAAAAACATCAGTGTAGTGAGCAAGGTGGAAGGGGAGTGAGCTCCTAGCTGTTTACACTCCCACAGCATCTCTTCTGTTACATGACTGGAGAGGACATAACCTGCAATGATGAGAAGTCAGCATCACGCCAGGCGACAAACACAGCAGGAACACAGGCAGCATTTTATAATCCATAAGTACTGGAGAACACTTAAATCTTTAGGAAAGGAGGAGGCGAATCCTCACTGATGTCAAGATTCGCTACTGTGCAAGTAACTTTTTAAATAGCAGAGACAGTTAGGAAACACTCATACACACATACATCAACCTCTACTTGCAGAGAGTATGCTTCTGCTATACGCCTGCGCATCCCAGCTCAGAGAGAAATAAATATGCACTTAAACAGCTTTTAATTAATGGCTTGACTCCAATGCAGATGCTCCTAATCCAATAATATATGAGCGCGGGCAGGCCAGCGTAACAAATCAGCTCTTAGCCCTGTGCACAGCTTTAGTCAGCACACAGTGCCCAGCGATGTATTTGGACACATGAGTAATCCTTTGATTCTCAGATTTCTTTTTTTTCCTTTGTGTAGAAGAGAAATACTATACTCCAAATACACAGATAAACAGAAAAACAGACAGCAGTATGAACTCCAGGGCTTGGGGAATGACAAAGCACAGATCAAACAGCCAGGGTGAAAACAAAAGGATTCCAAAACTCACAGTGCTACTTAGCCATCTAGCCAGTAACATCAGCTACTTTCTGAACAGTAGCAATAGCTTCTTCACTGACATCTGATCAGATCAAAGGGAACGAGGTAATGAGAAACCAGAATTCTATGCTCTGAAAATGCAGTTCTTCATCTTGTTCTCATATATAACTATGAAAACCTGTCTCTTCTGGAACTGCTCACCCATCCTTCTTGCCATCATATTCTAAACACAGGGCTGAGGTGAGCTGCATTTGATTGTGGCATTTAAGGCTCTAATCACACATTATTTATTGCTTTGACACTCAGTTGATCCTACAGACTATATCCATCTGGCTACACAGCCACATGACAGTGTTGTATTATCTCTCACAGCAACAATGCATATTAGAGGCAAGATGTATTAGTACCTCAGATGAGGAAGCTTGATTCAGATCAAGGATCAACTGGCTTCCAAGTAACCCAATCTCATGACTGTAAAGTCCCAACAATCTACCTTTTGATGAGTGAAAAGTGATAGACAAATAATCCTCAATGACAAGCAGGGCTAGAGCCTGACACATGGGGTAATTCCAGCATTCACTGAAGACATGACATTTTTCTCCCTGAGCAGCACAAGCTGTCCTAGGGACATTAAGTACTTCAAAAGGGTTTCTATTCAGACTACACTCATGTGTAGTTCAGTTTAAACATGCCAAACTCTGGAAAGCTTTAAAGTTCTTAAACAAAAGTTCTTACCAAGAGGGGAAACACGGGGCTGTACGTCCTTGAGAACTTCATGCAGCCATTCAGTGAACCGAATATAGTAGAGGTCTGAGAAGATGTCATCTACTCTGCCATTTTCAAAGAGATACTGTAAGAGATTCACAACACAGTCCAGTTCAGCAGCAGGGAACATAGTTCTCAGACCAGACCTTGTCCTAAGGGCCCACGTACCCTGGTAGTCAAGTATTTTACAGCATAGCACTGAAGACTCATTCTACTTAGAGTGAAAGCCCCTGAACCCAGGCCAGTAGAGGGTAGATAGTCTCAGTTGCTATCATGGGAATTCTAAGAAAAGAAAAAAACATCTTCGAAAATAAAGCTGGTTGGATTTCACCTTTTATTTTAGGTGTGTTCACAGCAGGTTATTTTATGTGACTGTCCTTCAGACACCACTTTTTCAGGTTAAGGAGAGGGATGCTCAATTCTATCAGAATCTAGCTCTGCTCCTGCATCTCTTCCAGAAAGTACACTAAGATACCATCTCAGACTTCCCATACCACATGAAGCTAAGTTCTTGCCTGCTAAAGCTTCAACTAGATCTAGTGACATTGACAACTTCCTCAAATATCACCTAGTTCCCTCCCCCCGCCAAAGAAAACCTAAAAGGATTTATTATTCTCACCGTGATACTGAACTCAGTTATTCATTCTTCACAAACATAACTCAGGAGGTGAAAGCGCTGCCATGCATTAAAGGCATTTCACATGGTTTTGTTTATTTTTTTTCTTGTGTGTGTTTTTGTGGTGTTGCTTTTTTTGTTTGTTTTTTTAAAGCAAAGAGATTTAATAAGAAAAAAAAATGTTGGGAAGCTTACTAGAAGCCACAGTCTCTGGTTTTGCAACAGAAAATCCTCCCTATACATGCTGACAACATGCACAGCTCTGATGCACATATAGCCATCCACTCCCTACCTTCTGAATACACAGGAAGATATAGTAGAGCACATCTGGGTCATAGGGTTCACCATCACCATTTCGAGCTTCTCGTGTCATTAAGCATAGACCATAATTCAGCTCAGCCACAGCTGAAGAGATGAGATCTTCCTGGAACCTCAGCAGCTGACGCCCTGGAAAAACAAAACAAAGCTATATTATATAAGCCATAAAGCCATATTATTTCCCAATCTTTCGGGAAATTGCTCAGATCTCCAGCTTTGCCATTCTATCTGGCAGGCCCAGTACTACGTCATTTTCCCAGTACAATAAAGGAAGCTGAAATAAATCAAGATCTTAGGCTGTCAGATCTAATAAAAGATAATCAAGCAAGAATCCGACAGGAAGACTCTCTGCCCTGCCAACTACATGACTATTGCCTCCTTTTACCAAATCCACAACGAAGTGCTGCCCTGCAGCAATATGAGAACAGCAAGGCTGTGACTGCTCCACCAGCTCTGCTGGCATTCACAGCCACTTTAGTCATCCATACACCAGTCACGCAGTGCTCTTTGCTGCTGCTGCCAGCCTAGGTGCTCAAGCTGGCTCAGCACAGAGTTAATACCTCCCTTGGAACACATCCTGTGGCAGTGGGAGCATGCCATCATTGGTGTTGCAGTTAAATCAAAGTTTAAATTTAAAAACAATCACTGATTAAACAAAGGTGTTTTCCAGAGCAGTAGAACTTTTTAGTCCCTCCTAATCCTATTTGAAAGAAAGGCCATGTTGTCATGACACGTACTTCCAATAGGTGCTAGCCTATTCTGGGCTTCTTTTTCCAGCTCTGCATTCTTGGTCTGTGCCCAGCTTTTCCACACTTCAAGCCCTTCTTCTGGCTTCAGAGAGTTTGGAAGTAGAAGTTCAGGTGAAGTCTGTGGCTGTGGCTGGGGCTCAACTTCAGCAACCTGAACAGTCTGAGCCTAGGAAAGAAAACACTTCAGTTTATACATACGCACTTCGATATGCACAGTTTGACAAAAAACCCCAAACAAGTAATGCTGCAATACCTCCAGCCCAGGATATCAGCCTCTCTGCACACTCCTCTCTAACACAAAATTAACCCAAGTAAGGCAACTTTTGATCTCTAACCTGAATTGCTGATCACGAAAGAATATTTGTCTCTCCAGGGATGTTTTTAGTTTGAATGGAGACATCTTTGATCCCTTTAGCAAATCCACACATTGATCCAGGGCAGTTTGATGCATTTAGAAGGCTGCAGAACATCACAGGGGACCTACCAGCCACGAGCCATTCTTGCTGCAATACCATTAAGAAGCTAGCTGGCACATTCAAAGACAAGGATCTTCACAGCGCTGAAGTCCTCTCAACAACAGATGTCTGGTCTCCCCTCAACAGTGAAATAGGTCGCTACCAGTTCTGAAGCCCTACATGCTCCAGCATATTTTTCTTAGCTTCCACTGACTTGAGACTCTGAACCACCACCGAAGTTCATCATCTCACTACAAGAGTGGCCTAGGGCCCCTCACAGACACAGCCAGCCCCTGGCAGGGAAGAACTGTATGGTGCCATCAGATTCCTAACCACTGCTGCTCCAAACCTTGACTGACCTGAGCTAGGTTCTGGGTACAATTGCACGTGGTACACTGCCAGCATCCCTGCTCACCAAGGGCAGGCTCTCCTCAGTATTTAGTACAGAGCAGGCAGATAGGATAGATATGCTCCATTTTTACTGTCAGCAGCTGATAAGGTTAATTCATTTGTAAGAGGTATAAAGTAAAAACAGACAAGAACACCAGCACTGAAACATTCGTTCAGTTGTAATGCAATGCTCTCAAACTACCAAATACTGCTAACGAAAACTTGCTATTACTCTGAAGAGCTACTGTATGACTACTATAGACCTCAGAGGTCTCCAGACCCTTTAGAAGTTTGCTTTGCAGCAGGACCTTAAGTCACCAAGAATTACTACCTCAAATTGAAACTTCTTCTACAGGCAACTGATGTCACCTCTACAGAAAGGGCAGCAAGCCCTCCGGCTGCACTCACTCTGCACCTTTCTCAATCCCATGCCACAGAAAGTCTCATGGCTACCTCAACTAAGGAGATTAACGTGAAGCTTTGCAGCCCTTGGTCAAGTTCTCACCAGCACCCTGAATGTTATAGACACATCAATTCTTACATCACGCCAGCAAGGCTTTGGTAACTTCTGAAGTAACTTCTCCTTTGACATTGCCAAGTGTCAACCATCAGTGAAAGCTGCTCTGAGAATAGCAGAGACCACAGTGAAAATGGCACAGAGGATGTAGTAATATCTGCACCTTACTCATGGTAAGAAAGAAATAGCTGAAGAGGCAAAGTCTGTAAGAGCCTCAAACTGAAGACTTCTTACTGCCTGTGGTTGTTGGTTTTTTTTTAGCTCTTAATAGCTCTTTATCAGCCCCTGTACCACCAGCAGCATCCACCAAAGCTGCAGAGGGACACTATGACTGAAAGGGCTCAGCTTTTGTCAAGGCAGATGGCAACAAAGTTCAAGTTCTCAAACAAGCCACTGCCTAAAAGAGAACAGGAGTCCAAGGGTGAACTGACACCGCGTCCATGCAGGAGCTAGGACTGGGCTTCTGCTGTCCTCCATAGCACTGCCCCATTACTTTCCCAAGAGCAAAAAGCTTTCCAGGGCCAACCACTCCTGAGAACTCAACTTATGGGGCAACCTTCTGTCCTGCCCTTGAAGACACCTTGTCCAGTGTGGAGGCAGGCACATGGGCTGGAGTTCATTTGCTGAACTGCAGTCCCTTCTCAGCTGACCTATTTTTCACAAATAAAGCAAAATAGCTGCAACTTGCCTGGATCCTGCAGCAGCACAGCGCCAGATGATAGTCTGGGGCAAGAGGCAAATTCCTTCTCAGCCAAACAGCTGTGAGAGAGACAACCTCCAAAAGTTTGATGTTCCCCTACTACTTTATTGCCCTCTTGGATGAAGAGTGCACCCCTCCTGCACTTGCCCCTCTATTTAGGGACTTATGCAACAACCAGTACACCAGAGAACCGGGATCAAAAAACTCTGATACCAACAACTGCAGACCACCGTGCATGAAATACACAACACTAATGATGACTTGTAAAGCTTCTATCAAACAAATTATGGAGATACCTCAGAAAGGATCTCAAGAATGTGGCTCATGCTCTTAAAAGATACTAGAATTAAGTCTAAAAATCCTGTTTAGCAGAAAAGCAAAAAGTTCTGTCAACTTAGTTTAAGCAGCTGAAAGAGATGAAATGATCCCTGAAGTAGCAATACAGGGAAAATGATACATTCAAAGAGTTTTCTGTAGCTCAACAAAACAAAAAAGTCCCAAACCAACAAAAGCCAATGCATTACAAGACCCATAAGCTGTAGTTTAAAGTACAGCTTTATAAGAGGGCATCCAGCACCTAAAAGTTATCCAGAGATGTAGGTAACTCTCTTCAGTGAGGACTCTGGTGGGCTATAGCCCACACAATCATCTCAGAAACAGACCTAAGCACAGCACGTAACCCTCCTTGTCTCAGCACTTACTGATGAAGGAGAAGGCATATATGCCTTTATAAAGCCAATAGTGTTATTTATAACCTGGAAGGAATTTCTAACATTTTTTGCTAGCAGGCTTGGGTGTTTTTGCCCTCATTCCATTCAGCAAAAACAGGCTCTGACAGATCAATCATTTTTCACTTGTTGGCAATATAAGAAATTACATCCATTTGCACACAGGGGAAGAGCCATGAACAGCCCTAGCTATTCTTAAAACCTATTCAAAATAATCTACAACTTAAAGTCAGTAACAGATTTGTCTGCCGTGTTTGCCAAGCACTATGAAGAGCTGCTTACTTGCCCCTGCTCACTACTTTGCTCTTACACACCAGGCGTTTACCAGAAGCAGGACATGGTGTTACAGACAGGTAACATGATCCATGAAGTTTGCTCCCAACTAGTCAGATTTCAACACTACCCTGGCACTAGATCTGCTGCGGACACCATGTGCTGCATAACACAGCCTAACTGATAACTAGACAACTAGTACATTTGCACACCTTACTTGGCTGCAATCATCCCTGCCTGTCCACTGCAACCCTTAGACCAGCTCAGGAGAAGACTGCCGACCTCAGAACAACTGCTATGAAGCAGCTAGCAATTGGTATGTATCTTTAATAGATACTTAAAGTGTAAATTAAATGTACGCTACAAAGATCAAGACTGTACTTTCTTTTGGGAAGTTTTGAATCCTATCATTTATGTACCAACGTTAACACATCGCAGTCCTACACCCAACAGGAGTCAAATGCCCTGTGCCACACCCAGGCTACTGGGACAGACACAGCTCTGCCTCCCAAGTACCAGCTGTCTACTGACATCCTCCCTTTTCACAACATTTGCAATTTGTTAATCACAGACCAAAACCCAGAAGCAATTTTAACTTACCGAACAAGTGACTTGTAGCTGCTGCTGCTGCCCCTGCTCTTGGGGTGTGGGCTGCTGCTGTTGCTGCTGTGGGTCCCATATGTGCACTGTCTGTGCTGTATTCTGGTATGTCCCTGCCACAGCCTGCACTGCCACTGGAATGTGGATGTTGCCATTCATAAACTGCGCTGGAAAGAGCGAGTTAGCAAGAGTCTGCACCACTTCCTCGTGGGAGTTCTTCACTACTGAAGTACTTCCCACCATCTTATCCTTGTCATCTTCCAGCTTCACAGTAGTCAGCGTCGTTGGTGAGCCACTGACGTGGACGGCATTGTAGGCCTCCTGAGGGATGGCGATGTGGGTTATGTTTTGCTGCTGAAGGTCACCACGTGGTTGAGCAGAGTAAACAGGGATGGTCCAAGTCTCTCCAGTGGGGCTAGTAATGGTCCCAGTGGCACTGTACAGGTGGGCACTGTCCACTGTTAACAAGTCTGGCCGTAAAGAGACGTAACTTTGCTGCTGGCCCTGAGGAATGGCCAGCACTGTGGCAACCGGCTGCCCTGAAATAGCATACGATACAGTAATAGGCATATCCACTTTACGTTTCTTCACCGGCTGAAGGACACTAGCAGTGCTGATCCGCCGCTCTCCCTCTCGTGGAGAGCCTTGTTGAGAAGGTGGAGGCGACATTGCTCCAACCGTTTGGATCTGTATCTGCTGGCCACCAGTAATGGCCTGTCCTGCAACA
Organism: Chloroceryle amazona; assembly: GCA_027560015.1. Lineage (NCBI taxonomy): Eukaryota > Metazoa > Chordata > Aves > Coraciiformes > Cerylidae > Chloroceryle > Chloroceryle amazona. Next base: position 13,673 of record JANHFX010016609.1, on the reverse strand, counting down.
AGCTGGGCCTGGATCTGCTGGTGTTGTATGTGTTCCTCCTGTATCTCCGCAGCCTGGATCTGTTGGGCACTCTGCACATGTTGCACTTGGATTTGGGCTGCCTGCAGCTGAGATGGGCTGGGGCTCTGAAGAGACTGACTCTGTATTGTCTGAGATGCCTGCTGCTGTGCCTGGCCTTGGATCTGCACTTGGACCTGTATTGGCTGCTCTGAAGCCTGATGGACAGTGAGCTGTGGAGAGAGCTGCTGGGCGGAGACCTGCTGCAGTGACTGCTGGACCTGAACCTGAACCTGCAATGACATTGATTCAGCGGTTAGAGATCAGCAAGCATCAGCAGTTGAACAGGGGGGCACCAACAGAGATGGTCAATCACTAGATCCGTGCTCCAGGTCTCTTATGCTCAGTTTTATGATTCCATATATTAATACATAAAGTTCTCAGGAGAATGCAACTAAGTTACTCTAGAAGGGCCTGGTTGCTAACAGTGATAGGGTAGATGATGTGTTTGCTCAGTGCTGCACATGACCACACTTCTCAGCACAGACAGAACAGCACGTGAGCTGCATCTCCATCCTCAAAACTTGTGGGCTCAAGCTGACAGATTGCATCATTGGAAGCCAAGAGTCAGAGCTATTTATGTTGCTATAATATTATCTCAGCGTAGGCCTTGCAACAGCAAGGCTTTAAGGTCACAAACATTACAATTCTGATGTTAAGTTTATCTTGCTACAAAATGCAGGACCTTGCCTCGTTCCTGCTACACGCTGAAGACTGCTCTACTGCTTTCAAACCCAGTCCCCTAAATGGCCGCAGAATTGTTTGCCAGTGGCAGGCAGTAAGGAATATGGATAAGCTGAAATCAGCACTTGGCTCTTTCCACATACAGCAGAGAAATATTTTGAAACCATCCGCTAGTAGTAAGGCTACACAAGCAGGTGTCAACACAGAAAGCTGCAAGTTCAACCTGAACCTCTGTCACACTAATAGGCAACACTGCCACATTGCCACATTTGTTTTTTTAAACTTCAGAAGTATTTCTTTAGCAGTGATAACTTAAATTCTTTTTTCATTATTTACTTACTCCATTTAAATCCATTCATTGTCCAAATTGCTCAGTTCTATTTTATAGCTCATACACTTACACAATGCTGAATATCATGGACAGAATATGTTAAGACTTTGTTCCTTTTATTTTTTTAACTGGGGGGGGCCGGAGGCAGAAGTCACACTGTGAGCACACTCAGTGCTCATTTGTCCAAGGTCTGTCACCCTGTCTATCAGTAGCCTGGGAGCAGACAAAGCCAGCAGTCAGAAGTAGCCACCAAAACAAAACTGAGGTCTCAGTAACTTCATATTCCAGGCCTTAAACCCAGCCCAGCTGGTACCTTCATTCCCAGGGCACCAAGTGAGGTCTGCTCTCCTCATCCAGAGATCATCACTTTGTCCCTCACACTTGCACAGCCACTGTTATTTGCCTTGTCCTACAAGTCATGTTCCCATAATCATCTGCTTCTCCAGGCTTCCTTAACACTATATCTTAAGGGAGGGAGTTAATTCTCCTTTCAAATCTGACAGAGATTTAGAGTTTCATCAGTGGTACCCAAGAGGGACATACAAAGTTTGAAGGCAACAGATTTATTTATCTGCAAAACTATGAAGTAAGTCTTCCTACTCATTTTCTCTCTCTCTTTTTTCTACCTCACTTTGTGAAGTCAATCTCACTAACATGACATCTGCAGAAACCACACTACCCAGCCTGACAACACCACAAGAACTACTATGCAGGCCTGCACCATGCGCAGATGAAATCTCCCTTCCCAGCATCACTGCTAAGAAGTCTTAAAAATATGTTAAGGATTTACCTGCTGCCAGTTAGGAAGTGCCAAGTAAAAAAAGCAGGGTAGCAAAATGCACTACTTGCAGACCAGTTCTGAAGCCACCTCCTGTTAAGAACTAATTCTATCTCCAGGAAGAATAGGGTATTTTTACAGGTTCCTACTGGGAGCTATATGCAGTGTACAGTAATCCAGATGATGTGGACTTTCTATAATCATTTTCTGCAAGGTAACAAGAAACACATGACCTTGTGTCAGCATGCCAGTTTAATAAGCTGCATCCATGAGTGATTTGATCATGCAGTTAACCGAAAAAGGTGAAGTTATCTATGGGATACCTCTGCAGTTCTCTTTGATACTTTTATCATAGTGCCTTGAACAAACAGGCCCAAGCACAGATCCCAGTTAAGAGTTCAGTTTAAGAAAGCCAGATTCAATTCCACCTCTAAGACATGTATTCTCCAAAATACACAACTTTGAAAATTACTGATATAGTCCTCATTATTAATGTAAGTCCTTCTTCAAAAGACTGTCTGCAAGGTAAAGGCCCAAGAGTGGACAAACTAAAGTGCATTACTGCACTGATGTATTCTCAGTTTCACAAAATAAACGCTTGCTTTATCTGCTAAGATTCAAAATCATGTCGCAGAGAGGTAAACTTGTCATTTATCTTGTACTTCTGCAGCGTCTTTTCAGAATCTGCATAAGCTGACTGAGAACACCTTAAAAGTACCCCCATCCTTCTTTGCATACAAATTTTTTCATTACAGTTCCTGTTAGCACTGCAACATACCCCAAGTAAAGACTGTATTTTTTTGCTAGCAGTAAGAATTGAAAATCTGCTCCTGTACTGAAACAATTTATGACATAAGTGCAATTGTAAAGGTAATGGAAAAGGTTTCATCAAGAAGCACTGTCAGCAAGAGGCACGGTCTAATACGGACAGCATTTTCTTCCTTTTGGTTTTCTTGAATGGACTATTTCAGTTGGAAGGGACCTCAAACAATCAGCTAGTCTAACTGCATGACCAGAAGTTAAAGCATGTTGTTAAGGGCATTGTTCAAACACCTCTTAAACACTGACAGGCTTGGGACAACCACCGTCTCTCTGGGAAGCTTGTTTCAGTGTTTCACCACCCTCTCAGGAAAGAAATGCTTCCTAATGTCCAGTCTAAACCTCCCCTGGCACAGGTCTGAACCATTACCCACTTTAAAGCCTGAGCCTACTGTCTGTAGAAGTCACAGGCAACTTCCATCACTTTCATCAGATGGGCCATCACGATCCAAGGCCCCACAATACTCTCCCAAGACTAAATCCTGATCCATACAATTAGGATGTCTTGCTACTGCTTTAGAGTTCACACAGCATTGCTGTTAACACCAAAGTATGAGTTTGGAGTCAAACAAGATGAAGTCAGGACTCTACTATCACTGGAAGTTCTCTATGCTGCAAACTATAGACATGCTTCTGACTAAAGACTGCTTCTGCCTGCTGCACATTATGCACCCCTTGTGAATTCAACATCCATTTTTAACAACTGTTTTTTCTGCAGTAGATCCCTTGCTATTTTCAAATAGGGTTTACCCAGGAGTGCTACAAGCATTCATTTTAGATTTACAGACTACAACCCAGTCTGAAACCAGAGTTTCTTACGATGACCTCATTGTCTAACTTGCTGAGGAAAAAAGGACAAAGAACTACACTAAACATCATCAGTGTTTGACTTTGTACAAAATGTTTTGAAAAGAGGAATGCTTGAAATTTACAGCCGAAGATCAACAGGGAGGACTTTAATATTCACCTTATGCTGAAGATTAAAGCAAGAACATGTTATGCTGGGAATTCCTGGGTTATACTGGTACGAGAGAACAACACATCAAGTTACCAGTACTTAAAAACTGCCAGAAGTTCAGATCTAACAACATGAAAAGAATCACCTCCCAGCAGGTTACCAGCACAGAGAAATGCCTTTTTACCATAAAATATCTAGAAGTTTTACTAAGTACTAACTGACTAGAGAATAAAAAGCATTAAAAGTCAGCACTGAATCATAACAGGAGGGTAGAACTCAATTTTTAAGATTCCCTTAAAGTAAATCTTCTGTCACATTAAGCTCAAAAACATTCTGTCTAGAAGTAAGCACATACAAAGAGAAAATGAGCATGAGAACAGCTGAAGCCTAGTTTTCAAAAGTTAGGGGGTTTTATCTCCTGATGGCTGACAGATTAACTCTGACAAACTTTCAAGTAGGATTCATAACCTATTTGCCCTGTGTAGAGTCTCTGCTCAACAAGGAATTAGACTGCAGGTCTGAGACAAGTTGAAAGAATTCCCAAGAAACGAAAAATCTCACCTGTGGGCTGACTGGATTACCTCGCATTTCCTAAAGCCTAACCCCAAATGAGCACACATACCACCTCTTGCCTCTGTGGATGTTCTAAGAACTATCTTGCTCTAGAGCACCTGACAGGCTCTCTGATACCTCTTTTCACAAACACATCTTGGTTTCTAAAGCTACATTTACACTAGCATGTAGTAAGACACAGCAAGAGCAGACCTTCAAAGCAAGACCAAAGACAACCTACTAATGTGTCCACATTATGAATTCCAAAAGGCTAGTTAGGTCTAGCCTTGCCAAGCTAGACAAACACCCAGGCACAACAAGATTGCATGTTATAGATTAGTTTCATCTGAAGGGAATTCCAAATGGCATGCTCCAAGCCTATAAGAAGTAGGGGCAGGTGGCAAACTTGCTGCAGAAAGTATGCTCCAAATCCTTGCCCACAAGTAATGTGGGTGCATCTCAAACTTCCACACCTGAGTAAGCCGAGAGAATTCAAACACCTGGACAAAAAGTTAGTAAGAGCAGAAGAACAATATCATAATTATTTTATAGCCCAATTTAAGGAAAGAAGGGTTAAAATACACTCCCCTCAGTAACAGTCCTAAGCTAAAGCAACTCCAGCACTAAAAACTAAAACTGTAATAAGGATTTCCTTCTACCATTATGGCAGAAAGCATACGTACAAGTACAAACCAGATCTGAAGTACAGAGTAGGTGAAAAGACTGATCACTGAAGTAGCAGGAAATGCTGGAACTTGTTATTCAAGTACTTTACAGGAAGTTCTTTGCTATCTAAGTAAACAAGGCCTATGGGGGGAGTGTACAGGTCAGCTTTTCAGAACAACTGCCAGACAGATTCTCACTCCAGGTTTTTCATCTGCTCATTCATGAACATCAGAGAGAATTCCACAGAACAAATTAAGCCTTGCATGTGTTTAAAGAGTTACAATATCAAGATTATGTTGCCAACCTGTACTCTAGGGCAGGGTTTAGGTCTAAGACAGTCAAAACATGTGAACTGGGGAAAACAAAACAGCTTGCCTCTCGAAGAGGAACCTTACTTACATATACAAGGTGCTGCTACCTTGAAAACACCACTCTTGACTAGAGCCATTCCTTGAAGTGGCGCACTCAGCCCTAGCAAACACTAATTAATACTAGCTGCTACATCAGTAAAATATTGGGATGCTTTTCAAAGGTAAGCAAATAGGACCCACACCTCCAGACTGGACTTCAGAACCAAAACTGAGGCAGAGGGAGCCGTGTCCCTCAGAAACAAGGGAAAGATGTATTCAGTGCACTGCCAAAGGTAAGATTTTATTCTGAGCTACTTAAAGGCATCCTTCTTCCCTGCCTTGTGTCATTTATAAGACCAGTATAGGAAGCTGGATATTAAGTCACAGAATAGACTGGGGGAAGACTGGAAATGTTTAATAGTAAATACATAAGGATCTCTCAGCAATTAGAAAGGCACAAGCCTTAACAAAAAGACTTGTTATGCAGGCTTTTAACCATTCCCTATGTAGTTCTGTGACCTTGCTCACCTGTAGCATCCTCCCCTCAAGCCCAGCCCAAGAAGCTCTTGCCACCTAGCCATCTGACTCCTTTAATGAAAACCTGAAACTCTGGATCTTTCCACATGCACTGTGTGTGAAAGATACCCTCTGTCCTTTGACATTTTTTTCAGTTAAATCTTCTGGCAGAAGATGAAGACGCACAAGAGGTTCACTGACCTTTGCAGAAAACTGCCACATTCAGCAAGAAAGTCAGTGCCAACACCTCTTCTTGCTGGCCTCACCAATTCAAGGGCCTCAATGCACAACACCAAGTTGCAGCAATGTCACTCACAAAGGCAGAGCTGATAAAACTTGTATTTAACTGGAGCAAAACACAGCCATTCCCAGACACCCCCAATGCAGCACTGTGTATGACAAGCTGACAAACTAAACTTTTCTTAAGATCACTAATGGGACTGCTGTGACACTGGGCACGGAAGGAGCTCCAAGACAACTGTACGTAGGACTGACTAGTATGTAATCCATGAGTTGCATCCACTCAGCCTTTAAAAATAAACATTCGCCAACAGTTTGTTGAACCTTTTATGTAAGAAAACCCTAAGGTGGCAACTTCTTCAAACAGGAAATGTATTTTGCCAGGATAACTAGAAGCAGCAAACAGTCACGCACCACCTTTGGTTGGTCACAGTAAATAAAATCTAGGATGAAACCTGAGTGCTGTCTATCTTTATGATCGCGAGGCTGTCAACAGCACTTGCGACCGTGAGGTCATCTGACTGGTCATATTATTAATCACCTTCAGCACCACTGTCACACTGCCAGGAATAAGGGTAGTCATTCAAAGGGTCTTCTACCGATTTGCAATTGGATTAGCAAGAACTAAACAGATTATCAAGTCAAGTACTGGGATGACATACATTTGATCAAAAGCTAAGAGGCTTCTGCAGATGGCCAAAATTCCTCATAATAGTACACAAGCGGTATTTCAGCAAAGTGAGCCAGCTGGATCATGTGCACTGCTCTATTGGAACATGGTCACCCCCAGTGTCACCACAAAATTCAGCTTTGTTCAGACACTCTGCTCCTGCTGCTACAGTGACAGACTTGAGACAGGTGAATATTAAGTCACGGGTTTAATATAAATCATGTCTTGGTAAGAAATCTTGACAGACAGAAACACATTCTTGCAAAGGGGTAAAGACATTCCGCGCCATCCTTGCAAAAAAACTTCCAAGGTAATTCTGAACTAGATGCAAAAACACATGTGAATCCAGTTGATGCACAAAAGCTGCATCCAGATCTAGTACCAGATGTGCTACCCAAGTGTTCTGGTGGTTTGTAAGATCCTAAGTGTGCAGCAGAGTAGGCAACACAAGCACTTCATTCTGATCTGTACCAACAGATGTGAAAGCAGGTATTTGAAAGCAGAGTCACACCAAAACCAAGGGGAAGAGTGTAGACAACATTCTTTCTTCTGACTTTAATCAGATATTTCATGTTCAGTGTATAAGCCATTCAGTTTAAAAAACAGGAACAGGTCTCTGGCAGCAATTCTATGGTTATTTTCAAGAAGGTCAAGAGACTATTTTTCTCTGAAGCATATGATATATGACCTCCCTCACTATCTCTGTTACTAGAAGACTTCTAAGGGTCAAGCCTAAACTCTGAGTAGTTCTGAAAGGAGGGAGCAGGAAAGGAAAATCAAAAAGTGAGATTCCTTCTGACTTTTACAAATGGTTTGGGAGCCTTTCACATCTTTAATGGTGGGTCATACAAAGAAGTCACCTTCCTAGTTCTTCTACTGAAAAATGAAACTTCTCACAAAAAACCTGCTAGCTACCAGAACCAAAAGCACCCTGGATCAGTGTTACTAAGATTTGTGCAGATATCCAAGTCACATCTGAGACTAGAGGCTTTTATTCTTCAAAAGCCTATCGACAGAAGTTACCGCAGGGCAACAGGTTACAGAAGCCCCAGTTAAGCATTCATTTACCCAATAGAGACAGTAATTGGAGACAATTTACCCAGCGAAAGAGGGAAGTTAGTCTTTGATGTAGGACAAAAGCATGCAAGCAAGTACAAGTCTACTGCACTGCAGCAAGTTCACACCACCTTATCTTTAGCCACTCGTGTCTCTATACCCTCTTTTGTTGTGAAAGAAGATGACTAACAACTTTACATTCATGCTACAGAGAGCAGAAAGATTCCTATCTGAAGTGTATCAGAATTACAGCTATTGACAGAGTTCAGCTCTTTGGAGATGCAGCATAAGAAAACTTTAGTAAAGGCACTGTCATCTATAAACTCTTTGAATTATGAAATGTTTCTGAGAACTAAAGCAGTTATCCTAAGTTTTATGTCTGGCTGGTTTTGTTTTCCCCCTGGTGCTAGATTTGCTCATTTAATACTTTAAAAAAAAAAAATATTGTAACACCTGTTAAAAAAATAAATGGAGAAGACTCTTTCCACTCTGCAAAGGGATAATCTACCTTGACACGCGTGCATATTTTAGAGTTCCCTTACTGAAAGCTACTTTCCCTTGGTTCATATCCTAAGTTCAGCCTCCTGCATTTCCCCTTCACTTAAAAGGCAGTCCAAGAACTACCACTTTAATGAATTTGTTTGAACATTCTAAGAGTACTGATTTCATTAAAAACCTGAAGGGGAGTTAGATCCCAGGGCCACCCTGGACAACCAGATAAAGACCTGCAGAAGGGAGTGGCATTTATAGCAGCTTCACAAGGAGCGCAAGGCTTTGGGGAGCTGTGTACATGCCAGAACCGTCAACCATTTCTCCAAGAGGTTATGCCACTACACTGCTACGTATCCTATACCTCCTATAGCAGGGCTCAAGGGAGCCACGGTTAAATGAGAAATTTACTACCAAATTCCTTAAATTAAAGGGACATAGTGCGATTGTATATAAAGTTAAGTGGTCTTACTTCTTAAGTGCTTGCCTGTGGTTTCAGGTTAGACAGTAGCTGGCTCTGAACACTAGTCCATGAGTTAGCAAGTCATATATTTAAAGATTATTTAAAATGCTTACCTGGACTTGTTGGGGTTGCTGAACCTGTATCTGCTGCTCTGGCTGAGTCTGCTGCTGGACACTGGTTGTCACAGGACAAGCAAGTTCGAGCAAAGACCCAGCCACCTCTGTGCTGTCCGTGTAAATGCAGTTGCCACCCTGCTGATAGACCATTGTGGTGGTGGCCGTCTGCTGAAACTCTTGCAGAGCTTCCGGCCCCTTGGAAGCAAGGGAGTCCAGAAACTCCTTCATCCTGTGCTGGGGGATTGATCGTGCCTTCACACGGATGTATTCTTCAAAGGAAATGGTGTTCTCCAGAGAATTATTCATATTGCCAGGTCCTCAGGGTTCCTTAAGGAAAAAGAAAGTGAAAGCCTTAACTACAGCATTCCTTTGATGCAAAGATATTCCTAACTCCAGTAACTAATTTCTCATACCGAGTACTGTATGAAAACTAGGAAACATGGGACAGCCAGATGCCCAGATGCTTTAGTTTTCCGAGGCATCTTGCACTACTACACATTTCTCAGATTAACCCTTAGCAGCCCAGGGAAGTCTGAATGATAACCAGGGTAACTACTGCACTATTCAAAGAGCTCACTGCCGCATAAAATCTTCTAGCTCTGTACTTCACCCAGACAAGACAAGTCCCACAACAGCCAAAATTAAGTCATACATTTCATTCGTTTGCAGCATGCAGTATTAGTGAGTAGCTTAGAAATCAATGTGTGCAGCCCTGCTTTGCAGCCACAGAGGTGGAAGAACCGAGCAGCATATTTTGTCAGGCCATGCAGTTCTATTCTAGGCAGCTAATGGGAAGCACAACAGAGGAGCAACAGATGCAGCATCCAGCCCATTTCTGTTAGGACTAGGACAGCCTTATCGATTTGAAGAGAGCAAGTAAAAGGAGAGTGCTAGAATCAAGAGATTGCTCAAACAGGAAACTACACATATGAAGAAGCAGAGCTTTGGAAGTAAGAAAGGCAACAGCAGCATCAGTTCTTGATGTCCTTTTAATATGGGAAGAGGTTAACATAAAAAACACCATGTTTCAAGACAAAAGAGAGACAGAAAAAGGAAAACAAATGATCAGGGAGGAAGTGAGAGCAAGGAAAAGATGACAACAAAAACAAACAACAAAAAAGATGACTACACCTGAAAACATTAAAAAGCTCTAAAGTATACTCTGACAGCATTCTTCTCTCATTGACTTATCTTGTTTAAAACCACAAATTGTTTCTGCAGTGAGTATACTGGTTGTTTCTAAGACACTAATTAGTCTTGATAAAGATAAACAGATTTGAGATATAACACTATAAGATACCACGATGGTTGTGAAAAGATGTAAACCAGCACAAGATTAGGACTAGAAGAGGAGATTCAGTACTACTAGATCAAGCTGCAAAGGAGGAAAAAGGAACAAACATCAAACATCACTATATGTGCATTATGACTGCAGTTCTAGAGAGAATGGGTACAAGAGCAGAATCTTTTCTGTCATTTCTCCATGATTTAACAAAGTGCAACCAAGACAGAAATACATGGCTGAAGATAAGACTGCAACAGTCTGTGTGAAACCAGCAGTTTCAGGCTCTCAGTGGCACCCAAGCACATTACACAAGTCCAGCTCCAATTCCCACCAAAACCAGTGGGAGCTAGAGTAAACTCTACCCGCTCTTCACTGTTACATGACAGCACTCTAAACACACAGAAACTTCTGTTTACATGGAGGAAGTTCATGGCTAGTGCACTGGACCAGGCTTACAGGAGAGAATATCAAAGGTAAGAGGAACAGGCATAAGGCAACTTGCGCTGTATCTATAGTTTCTGGAGTTAATAAGCAACATTTGTTGCTGTACAAGATTACTACAGAATAGATTCTTAAAACATGCATCACAAACACACACACAATGTTAGAGGTTGGAAAGGACTACTGAAGATCAAAGTCCAACCCCCCTGACAGGGCAGGACAAAACTAGAGCAGATCACACAGAAATCCATCTAGACAGGTCTTGAAAGTCTCCAGAGAAGGAGACTCCACAACCTCTCTGGGGATTCTGTTCAAGTGCTCTGTAACCCTGACAGTAAAGAAGTTCTTCCTCAGGTTGAGCTGGAACTTCCCATGCATCAATGCTTGTTTAGTAAAAAGCACCAGCTTATAGTGTTCACTTAATAAATCAAACAGCTCTATAAAAAAAATCAGTATACAGAACCTCCTGTAGAGCACACAGCCAGACAGAAGAATAGTTCTGCTGCCTTTTGAAGACTCTGATCTGACATGTTTTCAAGCTAGCTCCTCACCAGTAACACTATTCACTTAGTTGCTGGGTGAGGCTTCCTCCAGGAGCCACCCAGGAGTACTCTACACCTTCACAGGACACCTCTTTTTTTAACCCTTTCCCAGGTGACCATATGCCTAAGGTGAAACCAAGAGAGAATATCTTGTTAACATACCCTCAGTGGCTCAAGCAGGACCTACAAAAGCACACGCAAAACGCACCTTGTGTCATATTGTAAAGATGCTCCATTACATACTCTGAAGCTGGGAAACAGATATTGAGCGATTAACTTGTCCCGATTTCCTACCTGGACGTTGCAGGTACTTGACTTTGGTACTACAGTGAGGCTTTCAGAAGGGCATAATCACTGTGCGTGTCCACTGTGAGATGCACTCACAGACACAGCTTTCAGAGTGAAGACTCTTGAGGAACTATCCTCAAGGACACCATGCTGGAAAGCCAGACATGAACAGTACAGGTGCTCTGTGAGATTGTATGCTCTTTTACAACTAGCTGCTGCCAAATGAAATGGGCTCACCTCTCAGCAAAGGTTCTGCCTTCTTCCTCGCTCCTGCATAGGTGCTTATTATGTTGTAACAAACCAGGGAATAGCTATTCCCTTTATGCTGATCTCGTCAAGGGAGAGAGCAAGGAGGTCTGCTGGTCCCCTGTTTTCAGTAGCAGCTACCCAGCAGTTGTCTGTTAGCCCTCACTTTTACTTTTGGAACTCCAACCCTTGGGTCAAGGGCTTCTCACAAGAACATCGTGCTTCTGTGCAGCAGAAACCAGAAGGCACCAGAAACCCAAACACTTAAGCAGCAGCCCAAAGATCAAGAAGAGGTCCACCACCAAATCACCACCTACCTCTTCCAACCCCCAGGAAACAGAGTGAACACAGCATTAATTTCTTAGATACAAATCCTTGACCCTGCTCAAGTGGCTCCATCTAAATTAGTTCTTTTTAATGTCAAAATCAAAATCCTACTAGGCCAGTCTTCCCCTGGTAGCAAATCTTCCTCTGACACAAACTGTCAAAAGGAATCTCTCTTTTCCTCTCTTCTAGCATGGAAAAAAAAATAATAAATCTTCCTTTATATTTGGTTGAAGCTACTACACTAAGAGCCACTAACACCTAAAACAAATGAGCCACCACAGCACTGAAAGTCCCAAGCATGGATCAGAAACCCACTGTGCCACATCATATCAGTTCCTGCCTCAGAAGAGCAGCAGAATCTTCCATGGGTTTTCTCTCCAGCATTCTGGTAAACAGAAAGGAGCTAAAGACACCACAGGTAACAGTGTGGGCAGGACCAAGCTTCTCCCGGAGTCATTCCTGACAGTTTGAAGGCTGCTTGGGGTTATTTCGCTGAAAGTGCTGAGCTACTTAGAACCGCACTTCAGAAAACCCTGTGCAGCAGCAAAGGTACCAAGTCTAAATGCAGATTCAGGAAAGTAACCCTGTACTCCCAGAAATATTATTTATTCTATCTAATCTCACCTTCATTTATGACAGAAAACCTCTTTAAGGCTCAGGTGTGCATTCAACAGGCTTTTGCGGGGGCAACATACACAGCTTGCTGCTGCAGTCACTACTTTTACTGTTAGTTATTTAAAACATACTAATTTATGCATTCCGTTTATCCTGTAGACACTCATTAGAAACAGCAAACACACATCCTCACTAGATTTCAGCAGCATCTTTTTAATATCGCATTTTAAAATAAAAAACAGCATCTGGGCAATAAGCTTTCTCTGACAAAGGGGGAAAAATCCTCCCTATTCAGCATAACTGCATTTTTTTCCTCAATATGTTAAGTTCAAGAAACTCTGAAGATCATAAGCACATATGGTTAGTTCATAAAACTTAGACTGAGGTTACTGAAAACAGACACACAACTTGCAGCATGTGGACAATCTGGACTCACCAGTCACCATGTTGCATGTATTTCTGCTGCTCTTGTCCTGAGCTCTTAGACTTGTAACGTTCTGGAGAAGACAGAACAAAGAAGCCCTTTCCATCCCCAGTTCCTGTTTCTTTATTAAAGCCATTTTATTTTCAATATGTATTTCATTAAGAAGAAAAAAAAAATAAAACCCCAGGAAAGACAGATATGATCATCCACGCAGCGAGCGGCTCCTACTGCGGAACTGCGAGATGCCCAATTTGTAGCCATTGTGTCCCTCAGCCTGACAAGTGCTCCTAGGAACGAGTGCATGAGCACATGTGTCACGGCGCTCGCACCGCAGCCAGTGACACCGGAGTTATTAGGAGACAGAACTTAGAACAAGGCAGCAGCAGTGACCGTATCCAGAGGTGCCCCCTGCTCCCCCCCAAACGTGCTCCGGACCCGGTGCTACCCCGAAGCCCGGGACAGACGGGACAGACACAAACCGCTCCGCCACCCGGCCCAGCCGAGGCGAAGCTCCATATTTAGCCCCTGAGATCATCGGCCGCCGCTCAGCCTCTCCACTGCTCGACCGGGGGACGTCAACCCCGCGGGGCTTCCTCCTGCGGGCCCCTCCCACGGAGAGCCCGGCGCTGCCCGGGCCGCTTCTCGCCGCCTTTCTTCCCCGGCGGGGCCTCCGGGCCCGCGGGAAGTGCCTTGCCTCGCCTTGTCCGTCGTCCGCCCCCCTCCCCCCCCCGCTCGCCCGCCACCGGCCCCATCTTGGCGG
>JANHFX010016597.1:7223-20903 GCA_027560015.1 Chloroceryle amazona | reverse complement strand
GAGAAACTTGCCCTGCAAACTTTGCGTGTGGCGGGGCGGCCCCGGTGGCCGGTACTCACGGTGCGGGTGCCGGCGGAGCTGGCGGCGTGCGGGGAGCAGGGGAGTCCCGGGCGTGCTGGCCCCGCTGCGCGCCCGCGGCTCGCATGTAGCAGAGCGGGAGGCGCCGGGGGTGCGAGGGAAGGAGCAGTGCTGCCTCTCAGTGCCGGCTCTCATCAGTGAATGAGCCTCCACTCTCCCAGGGACTCCCGGCTCCACACACACACACACACACACACACACTCGCACACGGAGCCGGGCTGAGCACTGCATACATTAGGGCACTCGGGCAGGCTGGGAAATGCAGTCCAGAACCTGGCGCCCACCCGTCAGGCGCAGCCCCCGGAGTTGCCCACCTGGGGAGTCGGGGAAGCGGCTCCCCCCCCAGGGGCGCCGCTTCTCCCTCAGCCCCTCCGCACCGGTGCCGTCCACCCTCCGTTCGTGCCTGGCACCGTCGTGTTTTCTACCGTGCAGCTCCCTCTCGAACTGCGGCGGGTCGCTGCAGGGTACCCCCCGGACAGCGGCACCCACCCCTCACCCCTCCAGCCCTGGGGCAGCCGGCACCCCCTCGAGATGCTCTCGGGCACCCATCCTTCCCCCATGCACCCTGCTGCATCTCCTGCCGCTCCGGGGTGCCCAGAGATGGGCAGATCTGATAACATCCCCAAATTCTCCCTGGACAGCCGCAGCCGAGCCAGAGGGCAAATTAGAGACTTCACACTCGCAGTGTTTCTGGAGGTGCCACGTGCACACGCAGCATGCTCATTTTGCTATTTTAATGTTTCCCGGATGCGCATCGCAGCTCTGCACAGACCCTCTTACACACACACTCCACCTTGGCCACAGGCAACTGTCCTGCCAGCCAGAGAGCTGTCCTGAGCAAAACCAACCGGTCAGAGGGGATGGGAGAGCCCGTTTTAGATGGGGGCCCAGATGAAACAGTTGTCTCATTGTTTATTGTGAAGTACACCAGAGATCGATCCAAGACACTTATTTATTCTACCCAAGAGGGAATGGTTTTGTTCTTTTCTTCATCTGTTAAATAATTTCAGGTTGTTGTTGAAAAGAGCATGGGCAGCATTTTTTTGGCTCTTACCCTAACTCTGCACTATCATTCTCAAAATATGACCATGCAATGCAGTAAACACTGAAAAAAATAAATCTTCTCCATCAGCACCGTCAACCACTTGGGCTATACCCCGTGTGTGTGGGAATAAGGGGGATTATGTGCTTGTGGCACACAACTTCTGTGTAAGCAGTGACTCACCACTGAAGGATACGGGCTAGTTTTGCTTGTCACTCCATGGGATCACTGCAAGCTCCAGCCCCTATTAAGATGTCCATGGGCACGGAAGCAAACGTGGCCCTGGGTCTTAACTGGGTGGATTGGGCAGACCATAATGGTTTGCTTCTACACTGGGCTAAAGCTCATCCATCCTTTCTACAGAACTTCAGAGACAGGTCTTACGCAGCCAGAGTGCTCTTATGACTTGGGAATGGTAGAATCTTTGGGAATGGTAGGAAATGTAGGAAATAAATAAAAAGAAACACAAAACCCAACAACTTTCTTATATTCACACTTAATTTCAACATAGAATGACGTGGAGTTTCAAGCTCCTCGAGCACCTGGGTGAAGAAGCTTCATGTACTTTACGTAACCATCGGTAGCTCTGCTTCCCGCTCTGACCTGCAGCTCAGCCACAGCCTGATGATGCTCCACAAAAAGAGTGCGCTGCCCCTTCCAGGCATCTGTTCCACCGCCGCTTTCCTGCACACCGTGCAGCAGCGAGGATGACAGGGCAGGCAGCAAGAGCTGCCTTCCTCCACGGATCAGCCATGGCACAAGGGTCAACGTGGGCTCAGGTTCCCGAGCTCCGTTTCTGCTTCGTGCAAAACCTGTCCTTTAGCTACACCAGGTAAAAATCTCTCGCTGTTGTGAGCAAATGTTACTCTGCATATATTCTGCTCATGAATAACACCTCGCAGTTACCCCTTGATTAACCAAAGTTATGATTTGGGGGGGTTGGACGTTTCTAGCACCTCTTTGGAAAGAGCTGCCCCACGGGCTGGACATGCAGACGTGCCCCAGCACACGAGTCCAGATGGTTTGTGTGGGGACATGGAATTAATTTGCACCACACACATTTCCAAGGCACTCATCCTGACGCATGCTCCACACCGAGAGGATCAGCCAGTTGAGGACTTCAGTAAATATTCCGCAGGGTAGTACAGATAAGCCAAATTTTAAATAAAATCAGGGGTTTGATACACTTCAGGAAGCCACATTAAAACCCAACCCTTATCTCCCAGGGATCTTGGGAAAAACACTCAGCCACAGCTCAGCTTTTGCTACAGCTTCACAGTTGCAATTACAGAATTCTTTTTTTTAAAGGTTTTTTTGTAAAGGTTTAAAAAAATGCTCTTATTATAAAGCTGTGTTTTCAGTACTTACAACACCATGAAAAATGATCCCTCAGATTTAAACTTCGTTCTTTTGTTCTTAGTCAAAAAAAGCAATTTTTATTTATTTATTTATTCACATTTTCATTTCTTTAGTATGGAAAAAGGGATCTGAACCCTGTGCTGGTGCCCAATTTATGCTAGCTGAGAATCACGCTCCGTGTTTTCAGGCTTGAAAAAAAACTGATGCAGCCTTATTTAACTTTATGTTACTGCACCGTTACACAAGAACGTAATACAGTTTGGATTCGGGGAAAAAGTCTGGCATTTGGCTAGCTTCTGTGAGCAACGCCTTCAGAGGAAATGGAGAAGACACACTCAAGTTATTTATATTTGTAATTACCATTAATCTGTATTACTAATGAGGGTTTTGATCCTGAAATGGATCCATTGCACCACTGTGGAGCTGTGATATGCACAGAGGCCCATAGGAAAGATTTCTACTGAACTATATTCTACCCTGATCATTTGGACCCTAAGATAACTTCCAACATCTGATGTAACTTTGTGCGTACCGTTCATCTCTAAGAGTAATAGTGGACACCTCCATTTCTTCCTTTTTTTTCTTTCTTTGGTGCACTTAATATTTAAACAACATTTGTTACGGCCTATCCCAGTGCTGCACCTTCTCTTTGCAAATGCTGTTCTAAATACTGAAGTCGAAATTAAATAAATATGTAGAATCCTGCACCTGCAGAGTTATTAGATGCGCTTAACTTCATGCAGACAGATTTCAGTAGGATTACCAATAATACATAAAGTCCAGCGTAGGTGTAAATTCCACCACAAAAAGTGCCTTTGCTGGGAGCCCGCTGAATTCTTACGACGCCAACATAGCACTGGCAACACAAGAGACCCCTCGCCCATCAGGATGGTCTCCAACTGCTCTTGTATAAAACAAGATTAAGGAAAAGGATAAATTGTAGCAGCAGCTACAGAAAGCACGGGACAAAACCGCACCGTTCCAGCAGCACACTGGGATGCCAGCACAGTGCAGCGTGTTTGTTGGGGTCCGCGCTGCTGCGATGCTGGGCGTCCCCTGAAAAGTGACACCCCGAGAAAGCACCAGAATTGTGCAGGTACAAGACCACGTCCTGAAGTCGCTGGCACCGTCACTGTCACTTCCACTAGACGCAGGCATTCCCTTGCATCCTTTCACCCGCAGTAGGGGTGGGAAGGGGGAAATGGCTACTTTAATGAATTAATCACTTAAAATGAAACTTTTAATCACAAGAATTCTTCCAGGCGGCCGTGGGTCCCCGCGAGGTGTGGGTGGCTGGCGGGTGTAATCTCCATGCCCTCTGCTGGCTACAGCCAGCGTGTCTCAGCAGCGTGCCACCACCCCCTGCCCTCTCAGCTACTCCTCTCCCGAGAGAAGACGCTGAGAAGTGCTGCTGGTGGTGCTCGTCCCTGCTGGCCGACAGCTTTTTGTCCCCTGGGTTTATCAGAGCTGTGGTTTAAGCGTCAGTGACTACACACCAGGAGGACAGGAGATGGAAGCCTCTGCAGTCAGCCATGTCTCGCTCTGCGATGCTGTTAGCAAGGACATCTGAGATGAAGATTGACCTGCGTGATTGGGAGAATTATTCTGGTCTTAGCATCTGATCTGGGCTTTACTGTAGTGCTGGGGGTAAGGATTGTCCTATAGCTCAGGGAGAGCTAATATAGGATTTCTTCGCCTTCTGAGCCATCTGTGACTGGCCTCTGCCAGTCTGCTTTCTCTTGCAGAGGAAAGATCTGGCAGAGGCAGGGTTGAAATCATACTATCTGCCAGAAGTTTGAAATCTAGAACTGGCACACTCTCAGTGACTATCCCTCCCAGAATGACAGAACAGTCCTTTAGATGACTTGACTTACAGGACTGGTAGTGAGAAAGTGTCCTGCAGCCTAGAAAACTTCTATAGCCAGCAGGTACAGGTGTCCCTTGTTCATCGCCACCATCACCTAGACCTCTTCCAAGATCTGCAGGAGAGCAAGGAGAACCTCCTGGTTCTGCTTCTCAGGGCACATTGCAAGATGCCATTTTACTTTTAAATCTCCCTCACCAACAAACCTCAACAGCAAAGGTGGAGACCATGGCCAGGACTTTGCAAAGGAGTTCTAGGTGTTCTTTATAAATCGTTGTCCTGAGGTACTATTTCTTAGATGACCTTCCCCTTGGAAATTTCCTTCTCTAAAAAGGAGGTTGCAGACTGTGTGGCAGACACCTGACAAGCAACTATTATCAGCCGTTTCAGGAGCAGTGCTCACAAGTGAACCCTGTTATCACCAAGCCATAGCATCAAGCCATAGCATCATTTCCAAAGCTGAGGCCTGACACAGATGCTTAGGTTAAGGTGTCCAGAGCCCTAGATGAGGCATTTCTAGGACACTCTTCTCCTGAGGGAAGTTCTCTCTGCTAGCCAAAGCTGTGTGTCTTAAGCACGTGCAGCACCCAACATCTTTTCCTAATGATTATTCCTAATGGTTGCTGTTACAACACTGGTCACTTGTCACTTGTTTTCTGCACTCTTTCTTTCAGGGCTTTTTTGAGCCCCTCTCTGAGCAATATCCTGTTGCTCTGAGTTCCACAGGCTAATGGTGTGGAAAAATATTTCCCTGTGACAAGAGCTACACCTGTCCAACCCCCCTTCTGTGCACCATCCATCATGCTGACAGCATAGGTAACTTGCCCAGGATCATGTCAAAGCGTGAAATAGCTATAAAGGCAAAGCATATGTGTTTGTCATTTTTGTCATTAATGGGATCAAGTAAAACTAAGGCAAAGCTATTGAACTGTGCCTTGGAAGCCAGGGGAAGCTGAAGCCATGTCCGAGAGCAGCTCAGAGTGGTGGCTCCTGCTTTGGCCCATGGAAAGTGCACAGGGTGAGCAAGCCTTTGCTCCTCTTACTTATTCCTTGGTGTTTGCTGTGACTGCATCCCATGGAACATGTTGGGTTTGCTTTCAGCACCCAAACAGGCTGCACAGCCTGGTGCAGTGGCAGCACTGCCTCCAGAGCCTGGGGGAACGTGGGGCTGCACCTACCTGAGACGTGGGGCTCCCTGGTTTAGCAGGAACACCAGTTCAGTGAGGGGCTGGAAACAACTGCCACCTTCCCTTTTAGCCAAGCAAGCAAACCTGAGCAGGACTGATCTAGTGAGCTTTTAAGGCAGCTCTCTGGTGTGATTAGTTAGAGCCTAACATGAGATAAAATCAATTGGAAACTTGTGTGAGTTAGGGCTGCTCTCATCAGTCAGAGTTTGCAGCAGCCAAGTGCAGCATGATTGTTATTAATATCTGCTATAGATGTATAAGCTGAAATGGGGCTTTACAGTAAAAAGAAAGACAAGCTGCTCTTTCCCAAGAACATACAGGGTGCAGATCTAATTCAGAGCCGTGCTGAGCACTCCACACATCTGTAGAAAGAAGAACTGACTGTTCTTAGGAGAAAATACACTGGTGCCTTACATGCACGTGCGTTTTCTCATGATCCTACGCAACACAGAGGGACATTGTTTAGCAGTTCAAAGTGCTCAGCATAACAATGTTTGCAGAAGTGCATTAGATATTAGCCAGCCCACATGCCATAGGTGACTTAAGACAAGCCGTTGGTAGCTTATGCCTGTCTTCTTTCAAAGGAAAATGCTTTATGCCAATGCAGTCAGTCCTGTGTACGGCTGGACCTCGGCATCAGCTGTAGTGCTCAGCACTGTGACTGCTGTGATAATTCCCATGCTGTGATACGAATGGGATTGCACCATAAACCCACACACCTTAGCCGCGCTCATGGCCAAGCCTACATAATAGCCCAATGCTTTGGTGCTAATGATCCAGTGTTTATGGTGGCCCACAGCACCGTTGTCATGCCAACCAGATGGTATTTCGCCCTAGAAAAAAATAATAATAAACAAATAAATAAATACTTTCCTTCCCTAGACCGATCTGGCCATTTAATAGGAGTTGGAGGTTAAATCTGAAGGGGTGAAAATCCAGGCTGAAATAACAAGCCAGCCTCTGTTCGACGAGAGAAGAGCGAAATGTCTTTCGCTCTCTCCATCCCCTCTGTCCTTTGCACAGGATGCTGCAAACCCGCTCTGCAGTGAAGCAAATCCCTTCTGTGGCAGGGCATGGGAGTGGGAATTTCTGCCTAATCAGTCCCTCCCTGGGTATTCGGCTCAGGCCAGGGACTTACATGCTGGACCCTCCCAATCCTGGTCCCACAGCTGGGTCACCCCAGCACAGCCACAGCACTAGGAAAGCCTGTCCCATGAGCACACAGCAGCCTGCCTAGCCCACCTTCCCTGCCCCAGCACATCTGGTGCCCCAGCAGAGATTTTGGACTCTCTTGTGCCCATCAGGGTACTCACAGGAGGGAGGGTGCTGCTGTGGACCCAAACGAGCCTCAATCTTCCTCAGGATCCTCCCTTCCCTCTGTGAGATGGTGCCGTGCTCCAGAGCTCCAGCGATTCCTTAGCTCCAAACCTGGCTCCAGAGACTGTTTCCACATTCTCTTCTTACAATCTTAGAAAATGTTTGGGTTCTTACTGAGTTAGACTCCTGCTGCTGATTTCCAGGACTTTGTGCCTGGTTCTCACTGTTTCCCTCCTGGGAAATTACCCATCTTCCTCTGAGCATCATGTCTTCTTTCTACCCATCTTCTTCATGAGTCACTTCTCACTTGCATTTCCCATTCCTTTTTCTTGCCCCTCTCTTGTCCTTTAATCCAGCTCACATGACTCTAGCAGTAAACTGTTATATATCATATGTTATATCAGGCAAATATGTGCAACAGGCTAGCTTTCTGTCGGACACGAGCCTGTTCAGAAACTGATACACTCGCATCTCTTTATCTTGGCCCAGCTTTATCTTTAGTGAGCTTTTTCTGCCATCCAGTCCCAATGCTCCATCTCCTATCCCTCAATCCCAGTGGCCTCCACCTCACCACCTTTCAGATGCCCGCCTCAGTTGTTGGAGGAACATCTCATTGCACCTGCAGTTTTCCTGTGGACCTCAACCTGCCAAGGGATCAGTAAGGCAGAATTTACCACAATTCACAAACTGATTCAGATAACACAAACAGCTTGAATTTTAACAGCAAATGATAATAATAAGCCTTGGAAGAGGCATGAACCCTCTTGGGTTGGACCAAGTTGGACCAGTAGCTAGCTTGAAGAGGAAACTGACCCAAGGAATGGCTCCTCCTGCCAGTGTAGTTTCCCCTTGCAAGGTTTCTTGAATGATGCTCTGCCTTCTGACAGTGGCCCTACCAGCAGAGGCAAGACATGGATTGGGTAAGCTCTCGGTCTGGGCCATCTCCAGACTCCTGTGATTTTGACTCTAGACAAAAGTGAAGGGAATGAGGGGTATGCAGGATTCAAAAATTCAATGACAACATCCCAGAGTTGAGAGCTGTCACCTACACACATCATCTCACCTTCCTTTGTTTGCGCTGAGATGGTGAATGAGGTCAGGCAGACAGACTGACTCCCTGTTCCTGCAATGCCCTACCCATAGCCAGTGAAGCTGCAGGGAGTCTCTATTAATTCCTCCCTGTTGTATGTGAAGTATGTGAATGATCACTTCTTCCAGTCCTTTGTTTTTAGGCTCGTTTTCAGGAGAGTCCTTTCCATCCATCCTTCCACTGGTCCACCAAGCCACCTATGCCCAGGATTTTTGTTTCTCCCTTAAGGCTGTGCCAATGAGAAATAGTCATAGGTTTTGACAGAGAGATGCTAAATAGACCTGATGACTTGTGTACTCTTCTAGGAAATCTCAAGCTTTAGTAGCAGCTGGGTCTCTCTCCCACAGGTGTTCTTGAAGCTGAGTCACGTTTGAATTGTCCTGGAGATATTCAGGGTGTCTCTCATGTCTCCAGCATATGTGGGTAGTTGACCCTGTTGAGTAACGTCATCTCATCAGGCAGCAATGCATGTCCACTGAGATAAGGATGAGCTGTCTTCCATGAGGAGCAATAGGTTTGAAATCAGATTTTGCTTGGTCTTTCTCCTACAAGCCATTCTCGTGACCTGCCCTGCACTGAAATCCTACAGGGATATATTTCAGTGGGCTAATTATAAATTCCCCGTGTCTTGCCTTAGCTGGATGCAGCATGCCTGGTGGCATCCTTCATTCGTGGTGTGCACCTCTCTCGCTGCAGGCAAAAGTAATTTCCCCAGCCTGGAAATGTGATTTAATTTGACCTTGTTCACACAGGTTCTGCCTCTTTTACGTTCCCACCCCCAATGATAAAACAGGATCAGAGGAAATTGCTATGATTCACAGCGATGCTCTGCCTCAGCCTCCAATTCTTCTTGTTCCTTCCTCTCCCCCCATCCCCTGCTCTGCTTACCCACCACAGCTGTTTTCCTTACAGGGTACTTTCGACTGTAGGTAGAGGATGTAAGAGGCTTGTGAAGATGTGTAACCACATCTCACACCTCCACTGCCAGGAGAGGCAAGCTACTTTCTTTCTTCATGAGATTCTTCAGGAGTGAAAGAGAAAGAAATGGAGAGCGGGAGTGAAGAGAATTAACAGAAACAAGAGGAGTGCTCTACGACTCTGTTTCACAACCATTTTTGTAGCAGATCCCTACTTGAGAGAATCACCCGTGATCCCTGCCTGTCCGGATCCACTTCTTCAGCCCTCCAGTGCCTGCCCCAAGGCTGCTGTGGGGTGCTCACCTGCCCCCTCGACTGCCCGGGGATTGCTGCCCATGGCATTCCCACTTGCTCTTCTTCCAGTGCTGCTGAGGTGGTAAGAATACATTGTCTAACTTGGATACCTCAGCCTTGGGCTCCCCAGTGCTCCCATTTAGAGGAGCATCTGCAGATATCCTTGGCCTCTCCCTGCACAAGTTCAGAAGATCTTGTTTGTGGGACTCCCTCTCCCTTGATTTGATCCTCAACAGTGAGACTTAACAGTGAGCTTCTCTAGCGACGACTGGCTCTTTTGCTGTGCCAGAGAAGTGTTTTACAACATAGATGCTGCTTTGTGGAGTCCCTGGGCATACAAGGTGCTTGGAGAGGCACGCTCTGGCTGCGCATTGGCTGGCTACACTGGTAAACTTGGGCATGGGAATAGCAAGCCCTTTTACACCAGCTCACAAAAGCCGCAAGCCATGGTAAGAAGCATTGGGCACCAGCAGCAGTAGCTGCGCAGCGCGATGGAAACATGCTTGTAGTATTTTCCTGGGAATGGGGATGGCATCAATTGTCAGCGAAGCAGACAATCTGGCTGCACGTGTCATTCAGACTTGTTAACCATCTGCTGGCTTTTCCTTTTGTTACCAGAGCCTTGGAAAATCTGCTGGGTCCAGTGCCAAACTGTGTGGAACCTTTCCCTCCAAGTTTTGTCTCATTTTAGGAGTGTGGGACTGTTATTCTTGACAGCAAGTTTCGAAGGGGATGAGAAATGTTTGAGATCCCTTAAGAAGAGATCAGAGCTGGTTTTAATATTGCAATAGCTTATTCTGTAGGAGGTCAGACCTGCTCTTTCTGTCTGCTCTTCAGCGATTCACGTCGCGTGGAATATGGTCTAAACAGGTCATATACAGCCCCAGTTGTATGGGGGTAGCTTAGCCAGACAGGAAGAACTTCAGCTGGTCTCTGGAGGACTGGTAGCTGCAACTGTTGAGTTTTTGCACTGAGAAGAGAGCAGGAAGAGGGAGGATGAAGGAGAAGGAGAATGTGTCCTCTATCAGTACCCTGTGAAGTCGGGA
Organism: Chloroceryle amazona; assembly: GCA_027560015.1. Lineage (NCBI taxonomy): Eukaryota > Metazoa > Chordata > Aves > Coraciiformes > Cerylidae > Chloroceryle > Chloroceryle amazona. The sequence goes on along the minus strand of JANHFX010016597.1, from coordinate 10,709 downwards.
AACAGCTGCCAGAGCTGGAGACCACAGTGGATGAAGGACAAAGCACCTGCATTAATGCTTTGCCCACAATTTGTACAGACTTAGAAAGAGTAGGAGGCTTTTGACCTGGGTGAGGTCCTTCAGAGTGTAGACTTTAAGGCCATGACGTGGTTTAACCCCAGCCAGCAACTGAGCACCACAACCACTTGCTCACTCCTCCCTGCCCAGGTGGGATGAGGGGGAGAATTAGAAAAAAAATGACTTGTGGGTTGAGATAAGAACAGTTGAATAATTGAAATATAATAATAATGATAATAATAACAACAACAGTAATGAGAAGGAAGATAACAAAGAGGGAGAGTAATAAGACCCCCAAAAGACAAATGATGTGCAATGCAATTGTTCATCACTGATGCCCAGCCAGTCCCCGAGCTGTGATCAGGCCCCCCGGCCAACTCCCTCATTTGATATAGCAAGCATGACGCCCTGTGCTATGGAACACCCCTTTGGCTAGTTCTGGTCAGCTGTCCTGGCCATGGTCCCTCCCAGCTTCTTGTGCACCTGCCCACTGGCAGAGCACCGGGGACTGAAGAGTCCTTGGCTTAGGATAAGCACTACTTAGCAACAGCTAAAACACTGGTGGGTTATCAACATTATTCTCATAACAAGTCCAAAACATGTCCCTGTACCAGCAACTAGGAAGAAAATTAACGCTATCCCATCTGAAACCAGGACAGATCAGAAGGTTCAGTTCTGAGCATGGGTTGGGTTGTCTACGTGTTGATGGACTGAGCAATGAATCGGTCCAGAGGTGCAGAGGTCCAGAGGACGGAGGGCTTTGCTTGCTCTCCATCAGCTTGACCCTTCCTCTGTCAACCAAAGTAATACACCTTGTTCCCTGGAGTTCCCAGATGGTGGTTGGTGCCTCTCACACAGAGACAAAGGTCCACCTGGAGCAGCCTGGTCTGAAACCCTACCAGCCTGCCTTTAAGAAGTGGCAGCAGGAGCTTATTCCAGTCAACTGGATGTTTGAAGAGCATAGGGCAAGACTGTGACACAGTGAGATCTGAGCACTGCCCACTGCCAAGTGATGTTTTTGTGAGTGAGAGACTCATATAAACCATCCCCAGTTTCTGCTCATTTTCCACCCCCTGCCCCAGGCAGCCCGTGTGATGCTAAGCAAGTCGCTTGCTCTCTCTGGCTGCATCTAGACTTGTCTCCATTATTGCACCTCTTGGCTCACTGTCATCCTCTCCTGGCGTCATGAGTTTCCCTCCATCCCTCATCTTCCAGCAGGCATGAGCATGCTGATGATCCCCTCCACCCTCTCAGTGTCTCTTGTCTGTTTAAACTGCAATGTTTTAGGAGCACGGACATTAACCCTCGTCTGGATTAGCATCGCTCTAATGTAAATAATATTAGTTACATTATAGATGTTTCCGTAATTAGAGTTCCTATTTCTATAGGCATTTAAACACCTTGTCTCCTCATTTGACAGTCATGTTATTTGATTTGTGTTCTCCTGATGTGGAGATCGGTACAGAAACCTTTTTATCTCTTCTGAAGAACGGGTTTAGACTATGATTGGATTTGATTTTTTTAGAACCATGTGTAGGGAGGAGCCCACAGATAGCAGGTATGATTTGTGTAAGGTGGGATACTGCCCCAGAATTTGAATGGAGGTTAAATAATGTGGCTGAAAGCAGGGGTTTAAACAGAGTGTTTTTTCCAAGGAGCACAAGGTAAGGACAAACCCTTTCAAAAGCTGGGGGGCGAAGCTGTCTTACATGTCCTAGCCTTTTGGGAAGAAAACTTGGGCTCCCTGTCCCCGCTCACCTGCCTTTTGAATGGGACACAGCAGCGCTTGCCAGTACTCTGAGGGAAGCCCACTCATGAAAAGATTTACCAGAGATGATTTTATCAGAGAGGCTTGTCTTGGCAGATGGCTGTGTGTTTTAAATTTAAACAGAGAGGCATAAATAGTAGAAAAGAAAAGAGGGTAATAAGAAAAATATTAAACTGCCCAGTGCAAATCCTTGGGGAACTTCTATTGCAATAACTGACCTCCCATATAGCACCATTTATTTCATACGCTGGCAGCTTTATAGGTGCTTGTACAGCTACAGACGAACACCAATTTGCCAGTGCAGTTTGTTTTGATAACTGTTGTTTTCAATAAATCTATATTAAAATCAAAGGGAAAATTAAATAGACCGAAGTCAGTGGCACTAGAGATAAGGTAGCACATTACTACCCTGGCCTCTTCAGCTGGAGGAGATGCCTCTACCTCCAGCATGGGTCACGGGTGTGATGAATTTCAGTGGTCTCAGCTGTATTTTTTGATGGCAACCAACATAGGTGAGAATACTGGGGGGGTAGAGGGGGGAACTTTGAGATTTCAAAGCTCAGCTACGTCAGGGCTGTAAGAACGGAGGAGGTCTGGGTGAGGCTGGACTGTTCACTCTCACAAGCTCTTTCTCTTGGCTTGCAAGCACAGGGGCCAGGGTCTCCAACCTTTGGACCCCTCCGCACTGTCTCCCAGGACCCCCGAGGTGTTCCCACCCCTACACAGGGATCTACACAGCTGGTACCTGCGTACAGACAGCAGCAGGAGGTGCAGGAGCTGCAAGTAGTCCCCAGGCAAGTGGGATGTCTGTGTCTCAGGCTTGCCTGGACAAGGCATGTCCTTCTCCTCCCTGCCCCTGGCAGACTCTGGCGCAGAAGGGGAAGTCCTGGTGGAAGAGAGGGAGGAGGGAAGAGAGAATAGAAACTCCTGGGAGAGAGCTGAGAAGGAAGGAAAGAAGAAAGAAAGGAAGGAAGGAAGGAGTGAGCTGGGGAAATGATGGGAGGAAGAGAGAGGCTGGAAAAGGAAAGAGGGTCTCCAAACACTGGAGAGGAAAGACAAAGAGGCAGAAAATAGAACAAACAGAAGGGGAGACGATGGGGAAATTAAAGCAGTGTAGACAGAAGGAGCAAGGGTCTGACTCTCAGCCCCTCATACCAGGGAGTAACCCCTTATGTGCCTCCCTCCTGGTGAATTTATCTGTCCTTTGGAGGTGCATAGTTCTGCAGAGACCTTAAGTCGGGTGAAAGGAACTGCTTCAGCCAGGAATTTAGGAACTACTCTAAAGACCTAGGCTCTGGACACTGCAGCCATAGTGGCTAGTGCTAACCAGGTAATTATTTAGTTTCTGTGGGACTGTTCAGAGGATTTGTGGATCCATGAAGATTTGCATAGCACGTGGCATCCTGGTTGAGTCCAAATAAATACAGAACTTAAGAAATTTCATGGTAGAGCAGGTAATTTTTTTTTTCCCAGCAGACCAGTTTTCTATCAGAAAACACTGACTGGAGTAACTGGAAACATTTCTTAGGATGTATCAACATTATCCAAGCTTGTGCTAAGAAGTTAGCCAAAATGTCCTATGGGTTTCTCTTCTCTTCTCTTCTCTTCTCTTCTCTTCTCTTCTCTTCTCTTCTCTTCTCTTCTCTTCTCTTCTCTTCTCT
>JANHFX010016596.1:0-20799 GCA_027560015.1 Chloroceryle amazona | reverse complement strand
TGAGGCACAGAGAATTTAATTCCCTACTCAGATTTCTCACCTGGAGAAATAGTAGTGTTTCAAGCCAAACAGGTTCACAAATATTATCTGAAGCGGGACTTCTTTTTTTTTTGCCTTGTCCATGATAGGAAGTAAGCTGTGTTTTTGACAGCTGTTTGTGAAGATGCAGAGGAAACTGATGGAACTGTCTAACTTGTTTTAACTCCTCTCATGGATAGTAAGATTGTCTTCAGGAGCGTAGGTTTAGTGGATATGTCAGAAGCTGTGTGCATAGATGCTCTTTTACGTTAACACCTGACTTTTTTCATTCTCTGGCATCACTGCCATTGTGACCTTCTTTAGTAACCCTGTTACCTGCTTTCTGTCTTCTTCTTTTGCTCCTGTCTCTCAGGAAATCCAGCAGCTGCAACAGAAACAGCAGAGCTATGTCAGGGAAATTTCTGATCTTCAGGAAACAATAGAGTGGAAAGACAAAAAAATAGGGGTAGGACTGTCAACTCCCAAAACATTATCAGAGTGGCTGTCATTCCCCGGCTGATTCTGCTTTTGCAAAACCTTATGAATACTCCTCCCTGGTGACTTTGCTTGCTGTGGCTGTCTTCCTACTGTATTACCAGTGAACTAGCAAATAGCACAATTTATCTTTGGCCAGTATCATAAAATCCAAGAAAAACTTAGCAGCTGGTCTGATTTCAAGACTTAGGGTAATTGATTTGCTGTGGTGCACCATCTATATTTTCCATATTGACAAAGGAAGCGCTATTTATAATGCAGCTCCATCAGCACTGAATTTTTGCTTATTCAGAGTTAATCTGTGGACTGAGCAGAAACTGAAGTGTGATACAGCAGCAGTAGAGCTATTTATGGGCTATTGGGATGAAAGTCTCCTATTCTCCCTTGCTTTTCATCCCTTCCCACCACCGTCTATCAATGCCAAAGGGAAGCTTGCTCTTAAATAAAAGCATGTTTTTTCTTTTTTAACAAAGAACGCTGAAAGACTTTCTGAATAAAGCTGGAAGAGGAGTTCTGGCAAATTGTCCATGCTTGAGATGTAGTGATTTGAGACACAAAAATTTCTGATTTTTGTTACTGATCTATTTATGTATTTATATAGAAATATTGGGGAGGGGAGTAAATAGCAAAATATGCACTTGCACATAATACATCCCAGTCTAAAGATGCCTTACTGGCAGCTTTCAAGTTAATTGAAATGTGTTGCACCCATGAAATCAAGAGACTGCTACAATCTGCTGAGCTGCTTTCATGCCTTCTTGTTCACTCATGGGAATTGCACTGTCTTCAGTTGTGCCTGTTGAAGTCCTATGGATATGAATTAATTTGTCTGGTAGATAAGAAGGAAAAGTGGAGCCTCCGAATGTCCTCAGCAGGAATTCCTGCTTATTGACTTAAGCTGTGCATTTCTTGGATTTGAAGATAATCTGTGTCTATGTAGACTTGGTCCTTTAATCTGTAAACTTTACCTTTTTCATACATGCCACTTCCATGAATCTCTGAATATCTCAAATCTGCTCATTCTTGTTTACACTTGCTTTTCATGGTCTTTACTGGTCTCCCTTCCTTTCTTCACATCTCGCCCTCTGTCTGTGTTGGGAACTCAGGCGTTAGAGAGGCAGAAAGATTTCTTTGATTCCATAAGGAGTGAGCGGGATGTCCTTAGAGATGAAGTGGTTGTGCTGAAGGAGCAACTGAAGGTATGCAAGAGGAATAAAAGAAACTTACATTCAACTGCTGACCTTTTCCTCCTGTACACTTTTGCAGAAAATTTTAATCTATCTCGGCAGTGAGAACTCTTATTTTCAAGTTGCCTGTAAGTTGACATTTCAGGAATTTTCTGTATAAAGTCCTTCTCCCTAATACTGACTGTGAGCCCTTGGTATAGACTGTGGTATTAAGCAGTTGCTTTTCTGCTTCTCTCAGAAACTTACACAGCGGATTTGTGTTTTAAAAAAAAAAGAGAACAAATCAAAACAAAAAATCAACCTGGGATCGCATGCTTTCTGTCATAATGGCTAAATGGAGAACTGTAATAGTCGGTGCTCTTTTCTGACTTCCAGCCATATTTAATGCAACAGTTGAAGCAATTTTTTATTCCAAATATCAAGGACAAGAACAGCTGAGCAATCCTCCCCTTTCTGAGCAGCAGGCTCTAAAGCATTGCTTTTGCTTCTCCACAGAAACACGGAATAATCCCAGACTCTGACATAGCCACCAATGGGGAGACATCAGATATTCTCAGTAACGAAGGACACTTGGATTCTTCCAAAACTGTTGCAGGCACAACTCAGGCACTCAAGGCAGGAGGGGACGGGATGCTAGGTAAGTGATGTGTAGCCTTTCTTCCTTTTCTGTCCATCTGTCCATTCATTCACTCATCTCTGCTTGGAGTTTGGGCGTTCGTTAGTGGGATGATTAACACATCATGCAGCATGCTACTTGTCAGATCACTTCCTGTGCATTTTTCTGCTTAATATTTATTATCACTTTTAAGTATGTTGTGCAGTTCCCTGCAAGGGCAGACTTCATTTCCCCTTCAAGGTGACAAAGGATAAGAATATAAATATTACATTACAGAAAAGTAGCAATTGTGCAGATCACTATTTAAACCCCCTCCATTTAAAAATTGTCCCAGAATAATTCCACTGTTGTTCAGTATTATTCAGCACATACACTACAGAATCGGGGAAAAAAAAAAAAACATTTTAGTTTCCTTTGAAGAACTTGTTTATTCATTTACATACCTGAGATCTGTAAGTGTCTGCAGAACAGCAGTGCTGTGCTGGGCACTGTTAAAACACGCTATCAATTTGTTGTTCTTGGTAACCTATCCTATTGAGCAGTTACTATTAACACTTCAACTTTTTTTGCTTGTTATTCAAAGAATCTAACTGATATAGAGAGCATTAGGAAGGAGAAATCTGTTTGGCAAAAACATTCTTCTTATGCACTTGTGATGAATGGCCACTTGGAGAACTTTTATAGTAGTGGAAGGAAAGGAAATAATCGTTTTTTTAATTATTATTATTTTTCCCCCCTCCTGTTTTGGTTCTAAATGAACGTACTAATTAATAGCATCAAGCAGCCAACTGTTGCAAGTGCAAGTTATCTAAGTTATCTTGCTTGTAGCTGTTGGCTGTTTTTCCTCACTGGGTTTTTGTGTGGAAACAATCTGGAACACCAAAATAAAGGTAAGGGTGTATTTTTAAGTGTAATATGTTTTCTGCCTTTTTTTTTTTTAATAGTCCCAAAAGCTAACTGCTGAAGCCACAAATACTGTTGTTCTAATCCCTGTTGCTTCTAAATATAAATTGAAGAAAAAATGTTGGAGAAAAAAACCTCTAAACCCACGCAAGTCCCCATCCCTTTGCGTGGATGAAGTGGCTATAAGGGGACTAAGTACTTGAGCTTTGATCGGTGTTGGTAACGTTAAGAGGCTGAACCATTTGCTTGCCAATCAGATTTTACATTCAGTGTTGGTCATTTAGACTGAGGATGCCTGTTGATGATACTTAGGAGCAAAATGTTACTGAATAATTCTGGATTACTTCATTATAATGGCATCAGACGTGCACTCCTGCACACGCAGAGTGATGGTAGGGTTAAAGTTGTGGAGGATATGGATGAGAAGAAATAATCTTTACTGTTAGTGTTACATCTGCAAGTGGTTAGTGTTAAATTGCACTGCTTGAAATAGTTGTTCTCATTTACAAAAGCTCTAATTCACACAGCCAAGAGCATAAAACCTTTTACTTTACAAAACACAAGCCAGCACCAGAGACTTCTTGCTTTGAGAGGGTGGTGGTCAATCACACTGATCAAAAACCCTGACCTCTTACTAATTCAATTGCTGCTTTGCCTCACGTAATTGGCAAAAGCTGATCTTTTATTAACACTATTCTTTGATTCATTCTCTTTTGGGTCTTTCGTGGGGAGGTAAGTGCTATGGTGTGGTCCGTTCAACTTTCTCAATGGTCTTTTAGGCAAAGCCAAGGAAGTGGACATGAAAAATGAGATTTTGGAGGATATGGGGAAAAGAGAAATCTTGCAGAATACTGAGCATGAGGAACACAAAGAGGAGTCTGAGGAGCAGGAAGTACAGACATTGCATGCTGATGAAAATGCAAAGGCAGAAAAAATGGTTGAAGAACACTATGCCCTGTCAACAACGATGTTATCAGATAGTAAGTTTGCAGAACAAACTCAAAACCTTACAGAACATATCTCAGGGAGCACTTCTTCAAATGATAATAGTGACACAGATGATTTCAGAAAGGAGACAGAGTCAGCAGGCACAGCCCTCCAACAGCCTGTTAGTACTGAGGCTAAACACCTTGATTTCAATGCAAGGACAAATCAGAACTTGGAGGTGGGCTCTTTGCAGGGTCATCAGGTTTTTGAGATTCCTCAGGAAATGCCTAGTGACTTATGTATGGAGCACGACCTGGAAAAAGCTGCACCCCAATGGGAAGAACCCGGGGATCTTAAAAGTAGCCATGCCCTGAATGATAATGACAAAATGGATCAGGAAGCTGATGTGACAAGTGAGAGCTGTGCATTGGTTTCCAGCCAGGCAGGGCTACCAGAGGTTGCAGTAGTAGGCTCACTTAGTGAAGAGGTAGATGTGGAGAGTCACCCTGAGGGACTCCAGCACTTAGAAGAAGGTGCTGAAGACAAGGTTGGAAATCTCTTAGAGGAAAAGCTTGTTGAAAGCACAGGCTGCACTGAGGGAAGAATTGATAAAACAGGAGTTGATAGAGTTGAAGAAGAAAATGAGGTTGGGAACACAGTTCAGGGTCAGGCAAGGGAGACAGAGTTTGTGGGGTTGGAGTCACATGAAAGTGGTGCGCCAGCAGATAGGAGTGAAAAGGAAGGTGGAGGAGATCAGGCACACATCCAACCAGTTTCTTCAGAGGACAGCCCTTCAGCATCATCCGGGAAACAAAATATCCAAGAAAAAACAGAACTTGAAAATGCTACAGCTGAGAGGGGTGGACAGAAGGAAATATTAACAGAAGAGCCGGAGATGTGTTCGGATTTCCCACAAACAGGTGAGCAAGATGAGGCGTCTGTGGAGGCTGTAGGCCGCATTGCTGCCGTAAAAGGCAGCGTGCTGCAGCAGGCAGAGCCAGACACAGGCTCTGTGAGAGAGCGGTTGGCCCAGGAAACCAGTTTAGATCCAAGTCTTTTAGACTGCAAAATGGAGGAGTTGGAATTGGAAATGAGCGATGAGTCTGGAAAAGGACAGGAAGGTAGGACAGAATGGATAGAAGATGTAAAGGCAAAGGCAGGAGTTCAGGCAGTTCAGTGTAGTGAAGAAACAACAGGTGATACACTGGGAGAGAAAAATAATCCTTTAGAAGGTGAAGTGCAGAATGTAGTTAAACAAGAGGAAGGTAGATCTGAAGAGGAAGCATCTGTAGATGTTAGTGTAAGTGCTGAAAACAAAGTAGATAAAGAAACACTGAAAGAAGATGAGCAAGAGTTAGAGCTTGCAGACCACCGTGATGGTGGATTCACTTCTGAGGAAGGTGCAAATACTTCCCTGGCATGGAAAGCTGAGCAGGATGAAAATGTTAGTGAGCAAGTTAATTTGGAGAGTCAATTGGAGGAAAGACTGGAAGATGATGGTGATGCATTTGATTTTGATGAAGAGCCAAAAGAGATACTAGAAACAGACGAAAACTGTGATGAAGAGAAAACTGATACTCAGAAAGGAGAGGGTGATGGAGCAAATGGCGCTGTTGGAAAAAGTGCCCAAACAGACGAAGTCAAAGAAGGAACAGGCAAAACAGAAACAGAAGGCACCTTGAGTGAAGATGACAGCTTGCAGAAAGAAAAAGGAGATGAGCCTGAAGAAGTAGGGTGCTTGGAAGGGAAAGTGTCATTGAAGACTAATGAGAAGACTGATGTGATGGAAGATGAAATGAAACCACATTCTAATAAAGAGGAAACCATTTCAGAACAGGATTTGGAAAGCACTGGTGGTAGCAAGGATGAAAGCAAGGAGGACCTGCAGGGTGGTAGAAGGGGTAAGGGTAAATCCAGAGATGACTGTACAGTATCCTAAGTTGTGAATCTGAAGTCGACCCAAGTTAGCTGCCATTGGATCAGTCCCAGTACAGAAGCATGTACTTTGCACAATACATCAGACCTTAGGAATACTCTTGTTAAAGTTTGGGGTTTTTTTCCTTTATAGGGTAACTCTCATTACAATACAACATTATGTAAGTGGTAATGATGCAAGTATTAACTTATTCACTGACGTACCTAGCCACGAGAAATTGTGCCTGGGTTTGGTTTTGCGTGTCTCAGGTTTAAAGTTTCATCACCAAAAGAGCAAGTTTCACAAAATGGACTATTCACCCTATCTCACATTTAAAGTACTTTCAGCGTGGATGACAGCCACTGAGGAATTCCTATAGAAAATCCTTTGGGTTTATAGCTATATGATGGATGTCTGGCATGTACTTATGTGCATTAGATCTGCAGTAAGTACAGTAACACTTCATGAAGGAACTCAGTAAATCAGCAACACTGATCTGATGCTGCAACTACTTTCTAAATGATTAAAGCCTAGGAACCATTTTTTTAGATTTTTTTTTTTTTTTTTTTACTATGGAAAAAAAGATACTCGCATTCCACTTAAGGTCATATTCCAAAATATAGTTAGATCACTGTGAATATGCTTAGTCTAAACACTTTGGAAGAACAGCATACAGTTTGAAAGAAGTGCAATGTGCAAGTCTTAGTTTGCTGAAAGGAATAAATGCATGTGTGTTTATGCTTCATCTAGGCACTTTGCACCACAATAGGCCTTTACACCATGTCTTACATGGGTGGTTTATTTTTTTTCAAATAAAGTGTCAATACACACTGTAATATGTGCTTAGGTTTGCTATTAAGTACTGTCTAGCTATGAATATATAAAATATCTATTTTTCCATGAAGATTTTTGTTTAAAATTGCATTTCCTTGCTGCATTATATATATTTTTTAAATTTTTTTTTTTTTCAAACTATGATTCTGAAAGAAAGTGGGGTTTTTCTCTAAAAAAATCTTACCTCTTCCATTCTCGAAAGAAGATAACTTTGCATGTCTTAATTCTTGTTGGATATCAGACCAAAGACGACTGTTGTTCTTATGTAACACCCCACCCCCCTTTTCCTTCCTGTGCCTTTTTGAAAAGCTGGATTGCTTTGGATTGCTGGCAAAATTAGACTCTCTGACTCCATTGGTATAGTTCTTTAATCTTTGCTATTGCTTGGGATGAAGAGCATGTTTTGCATACTTAAAAATTCATTTAAAGCTGTTTTTTTAAGTAAAGGAAGGTCCCAAGGGAATGAAAATGGGGGGAAGGGGTGGGCTGGCTATGGGAGGCTGTGTTTGTGTTGATGTTACAGAGTCAGTGGAGTCAAAACAGACTGCAAAATTTCAAGATGTATATCAAAATGTACTGAGCTGTATATAATTGAAATAAACATATTTTATACTTTAAATTGCCTGTCAGAGCACTGTTTATAAACCTGCCTAAGTATTTATTTAAACTCATATCATTTCAGAAGCCTCTTTCTGCAGCTTTGTTAAATTTCTTGTGTTATGCTACATAGCTAGAAGAGCATCTTACAAGGAATGGGCAGCCTTGGTGTTTGAGGCACCCTTCACTGTAAACCTGTAACTCTCTTCATATAGCTTCTCTCCCAACTTACACCCGTTCCAGTATGGTTTCTGTAAGTATTAGTGGTTGTTGTTCTTAAAGGTTTATACCCAATGCTAATCTAAAATGTTATGGATCTTAAACAAATCTCGTGTTACTCTTGTTACTGTAGCAGCATTTATGTGAAGATTGGTCTCTGCTGTACTTACAACCCTAATATCTGGCTTAATGTTGAAAGTATTTTAAATGTATTTATATTTAATTGTTAAATACACTTAAATATGTAATTAAACATAATTGCTAGGATTCACCTATACTTGTGGATGGTTCTATAAGCAACTCTGAGATAAATTGGGCACGTACCAGCATATCTTGTGTTTTTCATACAAGTTTGTTTCTAACCTGCTTCTGAATGATTGAGGGAATTAACAGGTGAGCTGATTTTTTTACCTAGTCTTTCCACATCAGAAAAAAACCCAAACATCTGTAAGAGAGGTCCTTTCTGAAGCCAAGTCACAGGAGGAGAAACATCTGTAGTCTTAACCATTCATGTAACAGCTTTTATCCCACAGTAACTGTCTGGCTCTCAGTGAAACTCAGGTAGGAGCAAGATCATGGACAGGCAATACAGAGTGGCCTTGAACGTTAGCTGCTCAGTGGTACCTCTGCCGACAGCTGGTCCCTCACTTCTGGACCTGGGCAAGTACCGTGGAGTAGAAGGTCGTGGTATTCTTTACCTCTTTGGGTTTTGATTGAGTATATAAACATCAGAAGAGAGAGGAGGGTCTCCCAGATAAGTCATCTTGAAGATAAAGGGAACTGCTAGATGTTACATTCAAAGTGTAATAATTTACAAGTTATATGCCAGGTAGCCTCGAGTGAAACATGTGCCTTTGGAGAGGGAGAGGAGACAGTGGCTCAGGAGGAGTTACCTAGAAAATGCACCTTTTGTAAAGTTACACAATTGAAAACAGGTTTTGGCTTTTTCCCTGCGATATCTGACAAACACAAGACAAGATCTAGCTCATCCCTTTCTTCCTTGGTTTTGACTTTCAAAGGCAGCAAGATACCAGCATCAGTCTTTTCATGCTCTAACATGAAACTATGAAATCAAGAGATGAACTAAAATCAAGGTTCCTATTTTCTGCTATTAGGTTACCTCTTCTGTTCTGAGCAGGGACAGTCTGCTGATGTGTGCTGCAGTGAGACCCACTCTTTGTGTCTTTCACAATAGTTCCATCGCCCCAGATGCTCACTGGGGTAGGGGCACAGGTAGCCTGTAGCCCATGCTTGCATATCACTGTGAATTCAGAGCTAGCCTGAAATACTATCAGAAGTAGTAGATGAAGAAACTAATTTTTGTTTGTTTGTTTGTTTTGTTCCTTCTTATTCAACAAGTAATAGTGAAAGGCCTTGGCCAGTATTCCCTTTATTACGGAGAAGAATGGTCATCTTGTCACACTCAAAATCAGTATTGCGAGCTGGTGTCTTCTAAGTCCTCTGCTTATTCAGTCTCCCAACAGCCTGTCCCCAGTAGCATCCCTCTTCTGAGAAGGAGAGGAACCAATTTCTCATTGAAATGTGTGGGGGTGGTTTCTCATCATCCAAAATAAATTAAAAGATCTGGAGGTGTATTATCCAAACTGCTATTGATCTGACAGTTGGATTCTTGCAGGTTCTTCTGAATAGCTACTTGGGGCTGCTGCTGGGATTTCATGGGATGTCCTCCCACCCTCCAAGTACAGTTTACCCCTTTCATTTGCATCTGGATTAATTACATGCTGGGCCACGCATCATGCAAATCATTCAGGTTCAAAACAGCCACTTCTCACCCCATTCTCCCCTCCAAGGAGGCAGAGACATCAAGGATCTGTGGTCAGTGAGGGGATGTTAGGTCACCTGTGCCACTGAAGCAGCACGCCAGCTAGCAACACCTTGAGTCAACTGCCATACCAAGGTAATGAGAACAGTCAGTTGACTTACAAACAGGCCTGTACAGTAGCAGAAGACACTTGCAACCCCCACCCCGCTGCCTCTGTGTCCTGCTCTCTCCCAGGCCTTCCCAGGGCCCAGCTCCTGGCATCAGCCCTCTCTTAAGCCCCTTGGTGTACAAAAGCCATGAATTTGTGCAGTGAGTAGCTTGGGAATCATGTTCCCAAAGTTAAATTCAAGGAGAAGTGACACTCTTAATTATTCACTGTAGTATCTTGTATCTGTATGTGAAATCAGGATAATGACTGTTATAGATGAGAATTCTAATTAGCTGCTTCATGTCTTAATTCAGTAGATTGCTCTTTTCTGCTCACCTGTTCTCAAGGTCCTCAGATCCTTGATTTTGTTGGAAAAATGTCTCCTAACTGCACTATTGAGGTGACTCTACAGAGATATCTGTTAAATCTCCAGTAATTCTGTGGGGTTTTAAGATAAGTGAAGCCTAAGAGTCCTTCATCTGTACATGCAGAAGACTTTTCTACAGAAATGGCAAATTTTAGCCAACTAATTTTTTTTCTGTTGTCCTGTAAATCCTGCTGCCAGCACATCACCTGTGCCAGTGGGATGCATACTGAGGGAAGAGAGAGCTGATGGTGAGATCAGATTTGAAAGTTCATCCCAAAATGCTAACATCCATTTTGCAGGAAAAGGGGTTGGGGGAAGCTGATGCACTTCCTTAGTGGAAGCTGGAGGAGATGTCCTTTCTTCAGGCAGGCATATTCCACCCCATAGCAGTGTCTGTGTTACTGAAGGTGACTTAGCTGTGTGCATGACCAAGTTATTTTCAGGACTGAGATAGATTTGGCCCCAGTGGAGTCAATAAGTTTAAGCTAATTTTGTAGTGGCCTAGAGGTTTCCCTCTTCATCAGCCCATCTCTTTCCAATCCCTAGAACTTTGTATTGAACACTGCTGATTCCCAATCCTATCTCCAAGTCTGAATATCTCTGACCTACCTTTCTTGTACTATTTGCTGTGCTTGCTTTCTTCATTGACCTTTATTTTTCTTCCCTATCTTTCATCTTTTACAGCATTTCTGTCTTAAGCTTCCTTTCCTTCCCACACAGACATGTGAAATTGTTTTATTACTTCAAAGGGATTTATACTTGTAAATTTTTGTTACTCTTGATAGTTTACAAAAATGTGGTTTGATTGCTGGTTTTGTTTATTTTGTTTTTTCCTTGTCAATGCTCAGATGTAACAATGTGCGTTACAAATACTAAAAAAAATAAATTATAGGACTTGAGGAGGATCAGAACAAATACATAGAACTGCTGAACTGGAATGCACTTTAAGATCTGTATTTGCATCAGAAGCCATGGTAAAGGTTGTATTCCATGTTATAGAATGACTGGTGGTATATGGGAACTTGTATATTCAGGAGGGGAATGACATAGCACGTGATTACTAGCCAATGGACCGGACGTGTCTGCCACATGGAGGGACTTTCATTTGAAAACTTCAGGTTTTACCCATGATTTGATGCCATATAGGGTCTTTATTCCCTTTACTGCCTGTGTTAATGGGGGGGGAAAAAGGGAGAACCACAAGACTTTGGCCTGTCCAGGATTCAACAACAGATGGGGGAATGGAATTTCAAAAATACTTAAGTTTATCAACAGAGTTTACCTGGTAAAAGCCCACCAGCCTTTTAGCTGTAATTTGTCAATTTTTTTCCTTACCAGAAGACCTTTTTCTTGAGTGACCTTTGGATTTTAAGTATTTAATTAACAGGGTTAAGACCTTAGCTGTGGAGTTGAGCTCTGAACACCCTGGGTTCTTCACAGGTGACTGCTTGCTGGCAAGGGAGGCAAGCTAAACAGACCTGCAGTAAACCATACACGTCGAAATGGTGGAGTAAGACCTGTCTGAGGTCAATATATCCTCTTCTAATAAGTGTATCTGAATGCTCTGTTCCAGTGTACTTCTGTTGAGGTGTACCTGAACAATCTAAGGTGGTTAATTAATGAGGTAATTTTAGTGTTAAGAAAATCTGTGCATACCTGCTAAAATGCTTTCACATTTTGCACCCTTTAATAGGGAAGAAAATCCCCCCCCAAGTGATTTGGTTACTTTCTAGTTCTTTCTTCCAGTTGTTTCATTGTGTAGTATGCACTTTATTACTGAATGCCACACGTATCCACGCGCTTCCAGATTCCAGTGTAGCACAACAGTTGGTGCAGATTGACCGTTGCCTGCTTGATGTTTGATGGGGAGAACTGATTAGGAAGGATTACAGAGAAAAGAATGTTTTACCAGACTTGCTGCATTTGAAACTGTTTAACAGGCAAAAATGTTTTTCTGGTTGTCGTACTGAAGATAGCACAAAATGTCATTGCCATGATGTTTAGAAGTGATGCTTTAAAGTGCTGAGAATGTGCTGAGCTGTGACTATAGGCATTTACAGTATTTTCATTGTGATAAACTGTAAAGATTTGTGAGATTTTGTGTTCCAGTTGTGTTTGACCCTAGAGTTCTTGCATGCTAACCTAAACGTAGAAGATTAGCCTCTTTGCATGCAGCTGGGTGCTGCTACTGCCGTGACAAGCATGTTCTGTGAGAATGACATAACCTTCCCTGGCTGCAGCCCCTTCCCAGCCCTGTCTGTGGCCTCATTTCCTGTGGTACGTGCATAACTACCTTCATCGTTAGTTTCACTAACAACCGGTTCGGTCTTTTATCAGACACGCTCTGAAATGCGTGGCTCGATCAAATCAGCCCTGAACTTCCTGTTTTCTCTTTCAGACAGGCTAAAAAAACTCATTGATGAGCGAGAATCCTTACTAGACCAGGTAATCCCAGGAAAATGGAAATGCTGTGTTTTTACTAAATCTGTGGTAAGGATAAGATAGGTTAAGTTGGTCGAAATAGCCCCAACGTAAGGTATAGAACAGCAACACCATTGCCTTTCAGAAGGTGTGCTGGGTTGCTCTTGCTGAGGACTCACTATGTTGTTTGCCACCTTATTTTTCCTCTGAAGTGTTTCTTCTGTGCGTCAACTCAGAATACAAGGGGAGAAAGTTAGGACCCACAGAATCATTATAGTTGGAAAACACCTTTAAGACTGTCAAGTCCAGCTGTTAACCCAGCACTGCCAGGTCACCACTAAACCATGTCCCCACATCTCCACGGCTCTTGAATCCCTCCAAGGATGGGGACTCCAGAATGTTGCCAAGCAGTGTCCTTAGCACCTAAAACTCTTTCTCCAGGACTATTTCTGAAAAATTATACTTTTGATTGGCCAAGACCAAGGGAAAAACAAATATGCTCTGGAACTTTTTGAAGCGAATTTTATCTCCACAAGTAAGTCTTCCCGATTGCTGGGTCTATGGGTAATGGGCCATTTAGAAAGAAAAGCTGGAGGAATTACAGCAGATGGGTAAATAGCAATTAGAGTAATGATTGCTTGTACTGTAATATTCCACGGTGGATATAAAACTTCTTCAAAAGACATTAGCAGATATCTTTCTCCACAGGATGCTCTGTGCTTTCATTTATGGACTATGTACATGGCCTCAAGACTTCACACACAATCTAACAGCTTTGGGGTTTTAGGAATGGTTTATGTGAATGTGCCTACAGGCCATTTACAGTTTTTCTACTAAAAGAGTCTTCCACTCATGATGTTTGGTTCTGAATTTATGCACAAGAACTGATACTTAAAATACGAGTCAATCTATAGCAAAATTATATTGTAACAAAAGATTTTTTTTTTAAGTCTGAAAGAAATACAGAATTTGTTCTGTAATACTTGAGTGAATTAGAGTACTAAGCCACAATTTTCCATTACTGATTTTAATGAGTTATTTTGTGTCTTTCAGATTAAAAAATTAAAGGGTCAACTGGAAGAAAAGCAAAAGAATGGCAAAATGGAAAATACACAGTCAGATGATGAAGTTCTGGAAAATGGAACAGATATGCACATGATTGACCTCCAAAGTGAGCTGCATTTTGTTTTTGAGATCTTTTGTGTCCTGCATGTGAGTGAGAAAGTGTATCTGTATGATAATCACACAGCTTTTAAGTAAAAATGAGCCTTCAGTTCTAAGGGAGCTTCAAACTGGGAGCCAACCACGCACCTCTACCAGAGGTGAGGGAGCAATTATCCTTGTTTGGGCAAGAGTTCAATTGGAAATCTCTCTTCTGTTCCCCAGGAGAGCTGGGGTGAGTTCCTGGTTAATTCTGCTTCCAGAGTGGTCAGGATGGAATCAGGCAAGACTGGGAATAGCTTCCATGTGCTGGGCACTTTTTTGGGCAGAGAGTACTTGCTACTCTAGCACTGCTCCAAGTAAATTGCCATAGCATGGAAATTTTATGACAGGCTTGTTAGACACTGTTAACACTTGTTCTGACATCTCTGATAAATCTGCAATTCTTCTAGGAGATGCCAACAGACAGATTAGTGATCTCAAATTTAAACTTGCAAAGTCTGAGCAGGAGATAACAGCACTGGAGCAGAATGTAAGTTTCTGGCTTGTTCTGTTTGTTGAAGTGTGGTGAGAATGGAAAGAAAAAATTACGACCGATAAAATCATGATTACTGTGATTTTTCCCTTAAAATAAGCAGGAATGTTGGGGCATCAGGGCTACTGCACTGAAGGCATAAAGACTAAAATGCTTTCGTTTCTGCATGGGGAAGAGTGAACATATTATTTATTCATCTTGACCGAAGGAGAAACATTCCAAGACAAAGCTCTATTGAGAGCACTTGCTGAACTCCTCAGAATGCTTTCTTATGCCTAGGTAGCAAATATTTTTAAATGGCCTCTGGCATATGATGAGGTAAATTTAGTTGGTGGACTGTATCTTTTCTTGCTGAAGTGTATTAAATATGGGTATGTATAAAAGGTCTGGACTCGGTTACTGTGGCTAGGCTTCCTTGGTGTATTTCTTCTCCCTCAAAATACACCTTTGTTTTATGAAAGAGTAATGAGCATTGCTCTGGTTATTGCTTAACTACTAGTAGAAAAGTAAAGCCTCACAGTAACTTCTTGGTACAGCTTTTAATTATAAAAATTTGCCTTCCCCTTAGGTAATACGATTAGAAGGTCAGGTAGCCCGATATAAAACTGCTGCTGAAAATGCTGAGAGAGTAGAAGATGAGCTGAAGGCAGAGAAGCGCAAACTACAGAGAGAGGTAACTCCAAATGCAAACTGTCATGGGCGAGCAGTCAGCCTGCACCACACCGGGGGGATCTGTCTGTCTGTTGCATTTTAGGGGAGGAGCTACCATTCTTGGGAGAGCAAAGAATACATGTCTACCGTTGTTTTCTTTTTAATTGCTTTAGTTATTCGTTCTGAATCTGTAACCAAACTTAGAGCACTCAAACTGGAGTTCACAGTCATGACTGTGAACTCCTGCTGCTGACTCTGAATTCCTTCCTGAACTGACTTGCAGTGCCTTGCTTTGTACCAGAGCTGGTTCTCTGGAGCAATCTCAAGTTCTGCTTGTACAACCTGAATCCAGAAACAGCCTTCAAATGCTCAGGTTTGCATGTTACTTTGCAGCTGTCAGTGTTCCTGCAGTTCAGCATTCATGAGACTGAAGAATCTGCTCCTCTTTGTCCTTTGTTGTACCTGAAAGCTCACTATTTCGGGTGTTAGAAATTCTGGGGTTGTAAATACAAATCACTGGTCTTTTTAGACCACGCGATTCAGAAATTAGAGCAGTAGAAAGCTGAAAATGCTGCTGTAGAGCTAATTTGGGCACTTCATTATGTCAGCACAGTGCCACATCTTACCAGGAATTGCAGACTGAGCTTTTCAGACTTAAGAGATGACACTTGAGTGCTAAGCAGATGTGACTGGTTCTGACTGAGCCTGTTTTTCTTGCTCTGTCAATCTGTTCATGCCTGTTTGCTGTAGTGTGTCCATCCACAGACTCTGTCCATGTTTGTCTCTCTTAAAACATGGCATCTTCAAGCTGCCTCTAACTCGGACTTTATTTGTCTTAACAAACTTGACAGTCTCTTCAAGTAGCTGCTACAACCAGATCAGATACATTTGTCAACTTCTTTAACACCTGTCTCCTGAGTTTTGTTTTGGTTTTTTGCTTGTTTGTTTTCCCAGTATGGCGCTATGTTTTTTTTCTAAATACTTTGTCTGCTGTGCTGCCTCTAAATACTGCTCTGTGCAGTGCACCTCCTCCCTACCCCAGTCCCATGGTGGCTTTTATAGAAAACTAAGGCAACAAAGTCATGCCTGCGTCTGTAGATGCAGGAACCAGAAACATAAAAACCAGGCAGTGAGACAGGCATGTGTTACCCAGCGGATAACTCTGAGCATCCACCCTCTGAAGTTGAGGCAAATTGCTCATTATTCTGTAATTACAGAATCACAGAATGGTGGGTGTTGGAAGGGACTTCTGGAGATCATCTCATCCATCTCCCCTCCTCCAGCAGGGTCACCCAGAGCAGGTTGCGCAGGATCGCATTGCCCAGGCAGGTTTGGAATCTCTCCAGAGCAGACTCCACAACATCTCTGGGCAGCCTGGGCCCAGACTCTGGCACCCTCACAGCAAAGAATTTTTTCCTCTTGTTCAGACGGAACCTCCTGGGTTCTAGTTTCTGTCTATTGCCTCTTGTCCTGTTTCTGGGCACTACTGAAAAGTCAGTGTTGATCAGATCACCTCTCAGTCTGCTCTTCTCCAGGCTAAACAGTCCCACAGCTCTCAGCCTTTCCTCAGCACAGAGATGCTCCAGTCCCCTCAACATCTTTGTAGCCTATTCTGGACTCTTTCTGGTAGTTCCTTGTCTTTTCTTGAACTGGGGAGCCCAGAACTGGAGCCAGTGCTCCAGCTGTGGCCTCATTAGGGCAGAGCAGACAGGGAGGAGAACTTCCCTCGACCTCCTGGTCACATTCTTGACTCACTCCAGAAGACCATTGGTCCACTTGGATACAAGAGCATACTGCTGGCTCATGGTTAACCTGTTGTCCCCCAGGACTCCCAGGTCCTTCTTCACAGAGCTGCTTTCCGGTAGGTCAGCCCCACACCTGTACTGGTGCAGGGGGTTATTCCTCCCCAGGTTCAGGACTCTACACTTGCCTTGGATTCTTGGCACCATGGTTAGAAAATACCTTTGTGTGTGGCCTTCAGAACAGGTACACAACATTTACTTTACAGATCTGTTAACAGGAATTTTTCAAGTGCTATATCATGTAAGGAAGTTCCAGTAATGTGGTCAATTAGTGTTGGTAACCACAAACCTTGCTTTACCTTTGGAAAGGGAAAGTGCTGTGACAGTTAATGAGGTTTTTTTTCTGCTTCATTCCTTCAGCTTCGTTCAGCATTGGATAAAACTGAAGAGCTTGAAGTCAGCAATGGTCACCTAGTGAAGCGTTTGGAGAAGATGAAAGCCAACCGGAGTGCTTTACTGTCCCAGCAATAACCACCACCTTTCGATGGAAACTACCACTACTACTTGACAGAATCAGAACAACGTTGCAGATGCTTCAGTCTCTTACTGTCCAGAATGCTTCATGTCATGCCTTCTGAGAACAGACAACCCCAACATTTGCTATGTGCCACCCAGCTGTGGTTCTCTCTACGCAGATTCAAACCTACTGCACTATAGACATAGGAGTAGCTGATCCAAATGGCTGTGCCTGCCTGCGAGAGTCCTTCCACACCGTTCTCTGAGTACGTTTGAAGGACAATATCCGCCTACCATGCCAAGGAGTGCATCAGGCATCGCGTGAAGTTCTCCATCCAGAAGGCACAGCAGCCATTTATTGCCATTTAAAATGGCTTTCAAAGCAAACACTTTAACTGGACCGGAATTTTGTGTCTTGCTGAAAATTTAAACAAAAACAAAACCCAACACTGTAAGTTTTGGACTTTTTCATGACAGTATCTGTAAGTTAGTGACTATGGTAGAGTTATTCGTAGTAGGTTTTTCATTTACAAATCACTGTGGAACCACAAGCCATTACAAAGCAAAACTCCTTCAGTGGAAACCATGGAAGATGATGGTCTTGGAAGCAAAAGTGACCTTAAATGACTTTGCCAATAAAACAAAGGTGTTTGGAGGGATTTTTGCACCAGTGGAATCATAGAACTATTTTATTTCAGGGTAAATAGGCAATAGCTTCATTGAATTTTCAACTTTTATTTGTATTATTTAATCCCTGCTCTTGGAGTTGAAGTAAACTACTTTAAAGGATGTAAAGTTGCATTAATAAACCAGCATAAGGCCGTGTTTTAAGGAAAGGTGGGGTTTGCACTTAAATCACTCGGGTGCATTTGTCAAAGCAAGTGTCATTTGCTTAAATTATGTAATAGGTTTTTTACATCAGAAGCTATATACTGGTCCATGAACTATTAGGAAACTTTGCCGCTACAAAATAAGTCTGATTTTTAAAAGAGTTAACTTATAAGTAAAGAAGCACTTTAGAAAATATTACTGCCTATGGTTTTTCTACAAATATGGAAGTAGTGAATCATTTCCTTCAGAGGCCATTACAAAGGTTTTCCACTTTTCATGAAAAATAACTGATTAAGATGTTGCAGGCAATTTATTATTCACCACTAGCACTACAGCTTATTGGAAATCACTCTGAATGTACTACTCAAAGGAGGACAGCAGAAGAAATAAAGCTGTCCTTCCCCCCTTCGGCCCTAACAAAAGCTTGTGAGTAAAGCAGGCGACTGGCCCCGTAGGAACCTGCCCCTGCTGTGAAGCAGCATCTCCTGTTCCGCTGGAGTAACCTTCTGGTAATGCCGACTGCCTCAATAGATATGGTTCCATCAAGCCAAATCCTGTCCCAGGAGACCGTTATTTCTTACCTTGGTCTTCAGCCTCGCCGCTCCAGATCTTTGCCTAGCCTCTTCCTCGCAGGCTGGAGGTTAGAGTATAAACCGCTGCTATTTTCAACGTTAAGGGGATTGCTGGTATCTTCTAAGAGCACCTTCACCAATTAAATAAACCAAAAAACAGTGGCTCAATGTATTTCTCTAGTTTGGCTAAAAAATAACACCTTTCTCTTCATCTCTTTGGAGTGCTCCTGGAAATTTAGTATTGAAATGAATATTTCGGGAGAAGGATGAAGGAGGCTTCTTTCATGCGTGTGCCCCTGGGGAAAAAAAAATAAGTATGTCCTTGTTGATCAAATGGGGTGGAACATGGAGCTAAAAGGAATCTTTTAAATGAAATTTACACTCCAGACAGGGCTTTGGGTTCTTGGTTGGTTGGTTTTTCAAAGGAACATTCAGGTACAGAGCCAGGTTTCTTGTGGAATACCTCAAAATCACTGTGGATACCAATTTACAATTTTCTGTGGCTGACTTGTGTAATTTCTGGTGTACAAAGCCTCTGGGGACTGAAAAAAAAAAATTGAACTAAAAGTTTTTTAGAATGCAAAACAAACGTGCTAAATACAACCTCTTACTAACTGATGATAAGGTGTGTGACTGCCACCAGTCATCTTTTTATGTGTGGTAGCGGCGAAAACCGTCTCTTCTGGCAAGATTCAGGAGAAACAGTCTTGCAACTAAGCATCGGTCCAAAAGGCTAAAAATAATACTTTGCTCATTAAGAAGTGATGTGTTTATCATTTCAAAGTAGATTGTATCTCACACCCCATAAGCATTAACCTCATGACAGAAATCAGATGTGTATTTCAGCCTGGATATGCTCTTAGTAGAAATCTTTGTGTGTGATAAAGTAGATGAATGTTGAAGCCACATTATTTTTTTTTTTCTCACCCCTTAATTTTCAGTATGACTTAGCTTTAGAATAAGGGAAGAAAAAGTACTGGTTGCTTTATTGCAAACTGTTTTATGTTTTCCTGTGAAGAATGTACAACAACAGGGCTTTGAATGGTAATAATAGCACATGCCCCAATCCTTTTAATTGAGCTCCAAACAAGAGAGCTTCAGTTCCCAGCCTGCTGACTTGGAGCGGAGCTGAGGTGGTGGCATCCTGGCGAGGAACTGCTCCCAGGGGAACCAGGACACCTTTTCCTAGAATTTCTATTTAAAATTGTTACACTTTGTTTTATTTTTAAATGTGAAATAATTTTATTGTTTGCAAATGGAATGTTACCCAAAATGTTTTCTGTTTTGGTTTTGTGTCTTTTTTTCCCAATCAAACTGTTAGGAGATACAAGTGTGGAAAAGGAAATTAATTAGCAGAACTCGCCAATAAAAACGTCACTTGTTTGGGTAGTTTTTCCTGAGTGGTCTGTCCTGATGATGTTACTGGTGAAAGTCCTCCTGGACAATACAGACTTTGAGGATGATATGGGTGTTAATAGTTTTCTTCCCTTTATAAATAGCTTGCTGTGGGCACAGGCTGGTTGCAAGATGTACAGAGGCTGGGGCTCGTACAACTAAGGGCACTACCTCCCCCTATAACATTTTTAAGGTCAGGGTGCACGGGGGAGGGGGAGGACAGGTACAGCGATCTGTCAGGAGAAGGTTGAAGGGTATCGCTCATTAGATTCATCTTCCACTTAAGAGTATTTATAGTGAATAGATAGGTAACTCACATAACTTTGCCTAGAAAAATCTTTCACAACAGGAAGCATCTTTCATGACAGCCAGCTTGGTTTATCAAAACCATGCCCATTTTAAATTTCATCTGGCATTGGTCATGGATAGGCATTGCTATAGAGAGATTGCTTCCATCCACTGTAGCAGGGAGGTCAGTGCTTGTCTCTAAATGTTGTAAACGACTGAGTAGACGGAGGTGGGGGTTAGCTTGGTTTAGGCAGCTAAGCGATGTTTTGCACACTTTATTAGTATGTGTTTAAAGGAGTAGGGGCTGGAAACACCCTCGTGAAAATAAAGCATCTGCTCAGGTAGTTGCCAGGAGATGCTCCCCAGCTCGTACTGCATCTCCGCTGCTCCTTCAAGACTTTGGCTACGTTTTGCGGAACGGCAGTTCGGACTTTCTGTGCTCAGCGCTGGGAGAACGGGGGGGAGGAAGAGGAGGAGAAGGGCCCTACCTACCCCCCAGGAACGTGACCCCGGATGGTGCCGATTGCGGGGCGGAGGGGGAGCTGGCGCATGCGCCGAGCCGACCAATCAGGCAGCTCCCCGTGGAGCTGCCCGAGTGTTTTGCTCCGCTGTCTCCTGCAGCCCGTGCCTGACTCAGCCTGGGCTGGCTCCTGGCCGAGGGACAAGCGGGGAGGGGAT
>JANHFX010016594.1:3060-16678 GCA_027560015.1 Chloroceryle amazona | reverse complement strand
GGTGACCCGCGGGGCCGCCGCGGCCGGGAAGGGGAGCGGGCAGCGCTGGCTGGAAGTGCTGCCTGCCCCCGGGTCCCGCCGAGGCGCTGCCTGCCTCGGGCGATCCCGACAGGGTCGCGGCTCCTGAACCATCCCAGCGCTCTCTCCTCACCCTCGCTGCCGGCAGCGCCTCGGGGACCCGCGCCCCGGAGTCCTCCAGCCCTCTACATGAGGGCTGAAACTGAACCGTTTGCGCTTCCGCCTTATTTTTGGTGCCACCTGGTTCTTTACCGAAGCCATCGCCAGGAGTTGACTGCTAAACTCGCACAGCCTGCTCTGAGAGGAGACTGTTCATGCCCTGCAGTGTCTTTCTAGCCTTGTAACCTCTCCTTGGCGTTTTATTTACCCCTCATGTACCAGAGCTAGGATGCACCTGGAAGAGCAGTGTGTAGGCAAGAGCTGTATAGCCAGGGCTTTCCATCGCCAAGGAACACAAACGTCTCTCAAGTTGGCTGTTAAACGCTCATGGAATTCAAGAACAATTAAACTGCTAGAAAATCCTAAAGCAAAGGCGGTTTTCTGTACCAGAGGGCTGAGTACTGCAGAGTATTTTTAATTGCTTCTAAAAGCTGCCACCCAGCGTATGGCAACTCGACCGGTAGACACCTGTGCGAAGAAAGCGTGCTGCTTGAACCGGGTCCCGGCTGCCCGGCGTGCGAGTGGAGCCAGAACACACGCAGTGCCACAGGCTGCAGAGAAACCTCGGGAGCTTTTCTGCTTTCCCGAGCAGGTCTCACCCTCCCTGCATCTTGCTGATATGGGAGGTCTTCTCCCGTGATCAAATTCAAAGTAAATCCCACAAGAGAGGGAAGGAAAATATTTTTATTGTTCTTTTTTACTGCACGCTGCCGGTTTCATGCGGTGCCCTGCCTGCGGGCCCGCATCTGGAAGCAAAGGTGCTTTCTGCGTTCTTGCCGGAGCACCTGTCAGCACTGAGCCATCCCTGCAGAAACAGCTCACTTAACAGCTCCAGAGGCTGCAGAGGCCGCTGCGGCTCAGAGGAGTGTCTGCTTTCAGCAGTTCTCAGCCGCTCGGTGCTGGATCAATTTGATGGGGGTTTTTCCTCAACTCCAGTGGTGGGTCCAGGGCACGTCGGAGCCGTAGAGTTGACCTAATGCAGTGGCCTCCTGGCTCTTTCCTTCCCCTCTCCTTCCCCTCTTCCCTGCCGCCCGCTCTCACCTTCACCTGGGTGTGTGGTAAACCAGTCAGGCTTCCCAAACCCCCGAGGAGCTGCTGCCCTTTCTGGTGTGCTCGGTTTCAGCTGGAAAAGCAGCAGCATTGGCTCATGGTGGAGAGCGACCAGAAAGCCAGCGTGGGAGATGGGGCTGAGGGACGCTGCCGGCACAGGGGAGGAACGAGACAATCCTCTTCTGGCAGCAGGACGAAACCAGTTGAACTGTATTGTCTAACCACACCCTGCACCAGGGCTTGCCTCGGATTCACTACGGAGCACTTGACTACCAGGTTCTGCCATCTTGCCCAAGCACCAGCAGCAGCGTCTCGTGATGGGATGACAGCAAAGGGCAAGGGTTGTTACTGGTGGGATGTTTCAGGTCCCGGCTCCTGCTAATGAAAGGGATACTCCCAGGGCTCTCGCCACACCTCTGCCTGCCTCCTGCCGTTCCCCAGACTGAACCAAGCAGCCATTGTGTACCTCCGGGGTAGCCTGGCTCGGCCACCCTTCCAGAGGAAGATTAACAATACGTGAAGAATAAAAAAGCCAGCTCTGTGCAGCAAAGACTGAGATCAAGCAGGTTCCCTAAAACCTCCACCCAAGAGAATTTACATTCAAACCTGGAGAAACCTGCTTTGGTTGAAGCAGGCTGGGGCTCTACATCCCCACGGTTCAAAATCTCTTTCTCATGAGCTCAGCTTGTCCCCCAGCCGCTTCCCCCCAGTGTCCTAGAGCAGGTTGTGAGTTATTCCCAAGTATAAAGCAATACACTTCTGCCCAGCAGCACCGCGCTGCTTTCTCTGGTATCTGTTTGGTGCCTGTCAGCCTCCCTGCTTCTCCTGTACCCTGCCCAGGCTCCCAGCTGCAGCACCTCTCCCCTACCAGTAACTGGTGGTTGTTGATGGGCAGCCCTCACTGCTACGCACAGGGCAACAGCAATGTTTGTGGTCTCCTCAGTGTTGGTTGGTAGGTAAAAACCAACCCCAGCCAAGCCCCTGTTCTGGTCAGGGAGAAAGGTGTTGCTGGACAGTGCAGCATGGTAGAATGGGACAGGCTAAAAGGTGCCACCCAGCCCCTTCCCCGCAGTGAGTGCTTTTACAAAGGCTGGAGCCCAGATGCTTTACGTCCCCCCGCCATCAGCCCACCGCCAGCTCCTGCTTCTGCACGGGCCCCAGGCCCCGGAGGGGTGGCACTGGGGGATGGCTGATGCTGTCAGCAGCAGGAGCAGCGCTGTTTCTGCCCGGCTCGATCCATGACACACATTAATTCCTTCTACTGGTAGTAGAGCTTAGTGAAGGTAGGGGGGGGCTTTTTGTTTGTTTGGGTTTTTTGTTGTTGTTTTGGTTTGGTCAATCAGAAAATGATTGGATTTTTTTTTTTCTCCTTTGTTTGTTTTGTTTCTAACAAAAGTTAACAAAATTCTCTCTCTACACCTCCTCACGACTGAGAAGCTGATCCTAGGGGCATCTAGGTGCGTTCTGGGACAGCTTCTCTGCTGTCTTTACGCTGGGCCCCGAGAACAGCACGAGCAAGCTGCTGCTGCTCGCTTAAAACAGGGCTTGGGATCTTGGCTACAGCTCCAGAGCTACACTGGCTCTTAAAAAGGGCACGAGGGATGAAGAAGATTACGGCTGAATTCATCTCCAGAGCTCAGCTCGGGATTATTTGTTCGGAGGGTGGCTGCACAGTAAGCTCTGGACAGGGGCAGAGAGAATTTTCCTGAAGTCAGCTCTAGGTTCAGTGGGGTCAACTTCCACACTACAGCCCAAACCTCATTAGCCAGCCTAGAGTTGGCTCAGCACAACACTCTGAAGTCTCTGCACTAATTACTTTACCATCTCCATAATTTATAGGTGGCATTTTGGATCTTGTGTTTACATATTTCTGAAGGGAAAACAAACCAAACATTTGCACTGAGGAGAAAATTCCAACAACACTTACAGAAAATGATCTGAAGTTATAAAAGGGAAGTTTTTGTTGAGTTCCAAGTGAAAAAAAAAAGAATAAATTCAGAGAGTTAAGACCACTTTCTGTTTCGATCTGCATCCTTGCACAGAATCACATCCTGGTTTGTTACAGCTCCTCTCGCTGCTGCTCAGCTCTGCCTGATCTATTCCCTGCAGAGCCATAACTCCCATTTTATCCCCCCCCCCCATTTCACACATCCAACGGCTGCCTTGCCCTTACTGCCACCAACACAGCGCTCCCCGGGGTTTTACCTGAAGCAAAATGCTTTAGATAAACAAAAGCGGTTTGTGTCTAAACCAAATCAACAAATAAATACAATTCTGCCTGGGGACATCCCCTCCTGACCCGCGTAGGGGTGGCCGCCAGCCTACGCCCGAGGCTCCGTGGGCTTTTTGCCACCACTTTTATCAACATTTACAATATTATCAATCCAGGAGCACAGTGATAATATTAACTATTAATAATTTCCACTACTTCAAATGCTACTTGAACAAAAGCTTTGCAGCAGCTTTGGAAGTCAGCACGTAAAAAATGGCAAAGAAAATACTGTAATTGGAAAAAAAACCCCAACCCAGTAAAAATGCAGTTGTGGTAAAGTGGAGGTGAGTGTAAGTGCTCAGCTGGTCCCATCTCTACTCGTAATAAATCCTCTCCAGCCATGCATTGAGAATGCCTGGGGTTTATGCCATGGTTTGGGGGGGGTGGGCTGGTGCTTTTTGTTTGTGTTTTTTTTTCTGTGTTTTGTTTGTGTGTGGGGGGGTTGTTTTGTGCCTTTTTGTTGTTGTTTTCTTTTGTTTTTTTTGTGTTCCTACAAAAAAAACCCCAACAAGGCAGGAGAAATCAAAGTTTTAGCTCTGTAATATCCAGACCCCTCTCCAGTCCTTGATAAGGATGTGTACATCAGACCCTCTGGGAGTCTTACACCCCAGCAGACTACTGACTTTGGCTGCTGAAAGATGTCCTATTCCACGTTGCAAAAGCAAAGCTGCTAATTAGGGAGGTTAAACACATCTAGGAGGTAATTAGTTTATTCCTTTGGCTGCCTGTGTGTTTAAGGTAGGGGCACTCTCACCCCAACCGGTCTGAAAAGCTGCAGTTGAGGAGAAGTGCTACTTTACGAATTAAACCCACGCGCCTGTGTTCAGTACACGGAACCACCACCCTCCACCTGAGGTACTCCCCTTTCAAGGGCTCTCTCTGGTTTCAGCAGAGGCTCCAAAGTCAGGTGGAGCTGAAATGACAGCCGGACTGTGGGGCATTATTAAAAACAATATTCCAGAGTGGCACTCAGTATTAAATATAAAAGCAGCACAACCACAAAGGAAATCCCTTGTTTTTCAGAATGTATTCTACTTTTTTAATGCTCAAGAGTGAGGTTTTCTATTTCAAAACCAAAAGACTGGTATCTAAAATATTTCAACCAGCTTTTATTTATTTCAGTTACTCAGCACATTGCTGTTCTAGGGTATAAACTCTGACTCAGCTTCAAGAAAACATCAGTCCTGAGATTTCCAGGTTCCAGCAGATTTCACACAGGTGAAATTTCGACTGGAAAGGGAGGGGAAGAGGAGCTGGACCTATGGGGGTAGAGGTGTTTTAGCCCAAGTCCACTTTTACCTGCCTGGAGCCTTCAGATCAGCACTGACTTGAAGAACCTTACTCTAAGAGCTCTACCCTTACAGGTGGTCAGTGTAAATCAGAAAAACACAGGTAAGTTTTCAATAAGAGGTAGGTGTCTTAAAAGCCTGGAAGATATCTTTCTAGCCTTAGAGATGGGGTTTTTTTTCCCCAAACAGTGAAGTTTTCTGAAGCCAAGCCCAGCTTGTGCTGAGGACCCTCTCATGTGGGATGCAAAAGGTTGCATCTCTATTTAAACCTAACTGCCCTCCCAGGGGAGTGGACACCCCTGACAGTTGGAGGGGAGATGCCTGGTCAGGGCTCAGATGCCGAGGGGAGAGTAGGCACTTTTCAGACAGAGGCTAACGGTGCCCTCAGGAAACTTAACACCTTCTGGAGAAGGCTTGCAGAGCAGGAGTCCAGAACATGCCTAAGAAAAAGAAGTGATTTGAGATTCACTACCACTCCCTAAAGGTGTATCAAACCAGCATCAAATAACCAACCTCTTCCTCTTACTCTGAGTTTGCTTTTTTCCCCCGACGGTTTATTTCACAGTGCTACATAATCAGCAGGTCAAATGGCAACTGCCTTTTCTCCCACCCACTTATTTCTAACAACCAGAACTTGTATTTTACCCTTTTAGCTCATCAGCTGAGTCTTGAACAGGTCGGAGGAGGAAATTTCCTTTCAAGCTCCTATTGCATTTTCCACCTATCGACAACCCCTTCACAAGGAAACTCCAGCTGGTGACTTGGCACGTAGTGTTGCTAGCAAGCCAACAACCAACCTCTGGGACACATCAGCACCATGTTTGTGGCAAGACCACCTCCTTTTTCTAGCTGCGTGTCTCGGGTGACGTACATTTAGCAGAGAGAAGAGTTGGGTGATAAATAATGGCAGCTTTCTAAGGAAAACATGACTTTGCTATTGTGAGCAAACACCTGGAATAGGAAATGGCTTGTAAAGCTCTTAGAAGCCGATGACATTTTATCTTGCCGCGTGGCAGCGGTCACGCTGGTTTTCATGGACAAAAAGCCTTAGCACCTTGTTAAGCAGCTGAGGACTAGGCTGAAACCTCACAAGTCTTAAAGAGCGACACAAATATGATAGAAGATATTCAAGAGAACGTGTTATACTTTTCACTGTCGGTGAGAAGTGCTCGTACATTTTTTTCTGAACGAGTCTCTTTTGCTGCCACATTTTAAATATAAACCCCGTTCGCCTGCGACCTGCTAATTCCTGCGGAATAATGCTGAAAGGGATTTGTCTGTCTTTGGGACACTTCAGAAATCTAGAACTCTTATTTTGCTTCCTGCTACTAATTGTCAGCTCTGGATGACTTCAGCAGAGAGGGGAGCCAGAAAAGCCATCTGTTTGGAAGAATGAGAAAGCCTAGTTGTTTTACTCATTTCCTGGGCAAAATGAAGAGCTGAAAGGTTCTCAGTGAGAAAACTGCTTAGGCTGCACTAAGCCAGATGTATATAGGAAATTCAAAAGGAGTAAATGGAACAGAATTTTCTTAGTTCAGTATGAAATAGCTGTACCACGAACATGAAGAAACCACTTGCCCCTATAAGCACATCATCTGTAAATTTTCCTGTAAATCTTCCAAATTTGCTTTTCCAAGTGAACTTACATGATGAATTATAGAATAAAATGATGAATAATAGAATAATGTGTCAATGAAAGAAAAAAAAGGTAACAAAAGGCTACCAGCATCATAAATAAATGCCTGCAATACTAACTTGAAAGAAACTTCTTGGCTTTAGTCCTTTAAGGAACCCTAAAATATTCTGGGTTAGATAAAACCTCTCACTAGGTAAGTTTTGAATCTGAGAAGCAGGATTCCTACATAATGCATTACCATAGCACATCAGGTCGCACCAGATTTCATAGGGAAAAATTCAGGCTGAGAGGGGCATATTTAACTTTTTGCTCCACAAATGAAAACTGCTTCATCCCCATCGTCTGTTTTATAGCCAAGCCTATTTCTAACAGTTTCTGCTGATAGCCCACTGGCAGTGGGACAGAACTGCTAACTTCACACAGCAAACAGTGAAATTCACATGCAAGATCTCCATACCAGCATCAGGGAGATGTAGAAATAGTGGATGTGGCTTTTCTCCCTCCAGTCCAGCTCTGGCAGGTGTGCAGTGTCTCGCCACAGAGAGCGAGCTCGCCCTCCAGCAGCTTTAGCCAAACAGGTATTAGAGGATACCTTACAACCTGGTTTTACTGCATTCAGGCTGCCCAACAGCTGACAACAGTATTAAAATAAAACAGGCAGAGTTATCAAAATGGTTGAGTTTGTCCAGTATGAATTAATAAAAATAGCTTTTGCCCTTTTTCATCTTACCTTGATACAACTTTGAGCAGGGCATGAAGTCTCCTACCTAGCAAACTTTGAGGCCGTTACTGATGGGAAGGCTGACACCCATTGTAGTGGTCAACTGAGTGTCACTTACCTATCTGAAAACAAAACCCAGGCTCTGCTGGACGTATCTAGCCAAGATCACTATCCCAACACAGAACCAAAAATAATTGCTCCAGTGCTTCCAGCCACAGTTTAATTAAGGGACCGGAGAAATGGATTGTGTGCCTTTCTCTCCGTATCTGCTCCTAGACACAGGACTAATTTAGACTATACTTTCAGAAACAGCTTTCTGGACTACCCACATTCATTACACAATGAATTTGCATCACAGAATTGTCTTCAGAACTTCATTTTCTCCCGTTCCAGTCCCAGCAAAGGAAGAGACTGGCCTTGGAGACAGCAGAAGTGTAACATGGGATAATTTTACAGCTAACAAGCAGCTCATTTTTATTTGCTTTATTAAGCAGAAGGACTACTTAGCTCTCACCCTGAAGCGTATTATAAAAGTCCCTTATTTTACTACTGAGTAATTCAGTAGCTTTTCCACTGATCATTTCCCCTCCAATTATCCTGTTCAGAGACATCACACGGTACCGAAGGACTCCGCTCGACGTTGGTGGTTCAGCTGAACAATTTGCCATGAACTACTTGCAAAAAAAAAAAAACCTTCAACAATTTAGAGAAATCAAGCTTTGAGCTGGTAAGTCCCCAACAGCCCCCATGCAGTTTTCTCCAGAAGAGAGGATTAAAGTTACCAGACAGAGCAGCAGGACGTTAACAGCTCAAATCTAGACTCCCAGGCCTAAAGCAAGGACTCCACTGGATTTTTTTTCCTTCTTGAAACGACAGCTTCCCTGGCACACAAACACATTGCTGTGTTTCCTCAACTGGAAACAAATGAACAAAGAATCCAAATAGTCTGGTGAAAGGCTTATGGGAAAAAAAATAATTTCCACAGCCCCTCGCCGAGATGCATTCTTTCTTCGCTGCAAATCGGACAGCCCTTCAGAGTAAAGGCTTCTGCCTTACCTGGCCTCTGAGGCGTTGCCTTGCCCTGATGTACACAGGCCATCCATCTGCAGTTCTTCCACACTGTCCTATTTTAAAAGGCTACTTCTATTTCTGTGGCATAAATTCCCCCATAGAGCTCTCAAAGCAAGACAGTCACCCCTTTGGAACTGCCTTAAGTACAAACACATCCATTTCATCTCTGCAAACTTGGGATTTCTTCTTTATTTTAAAGGATAATAAATAGTTCTAGCGTGGAGATGCCTTTTACTGGAGCCACCGAAGCATTCCACAAAGCCTGCTCCTTACTGATCTGTGTGCACCACGGTTTGTTTGGCTATGGATTCCCAGCCACCCAGTGGAAAAGGCTGAGAGAACTTCTAGATTTCTAACAGGCTACCTAAACCCAGCACAAGTCTCCATCACTAAAGCTGAGGAAAACACCCCTACTCATCTAGGAAAAACTGGTCACTCTTAGCCAGCAGTTATTTCCACACTGGGAGCCTTGCACATTCAGCATTCTTTTAAGTGAGGGAACAACTTCCCTGTCAGCAGTTGAGTCTTGTGGCTCTTCTCTGAAATAACCTCTCCTCAGCTCGTATTTATCAGCATACAGCATCCAGAACTGGGAACACTACAGCCGAGATCTCACAAGCAGCACAGCACCAAGTAGAGCAGAATAATTACCTCCTGTGCCTCACATCTGATGCTTTTGTTACTGTTACCCAGACCAGGTTTTGGTTTGGATTTTAACTCTTGGTCTGATCTGCTGCAATACCCAGAATACTCAGCACAGAACCGCTTCGCTCTCCTAACAGGCTCACGTCCCTAACAATCCATTTGTCACTTGCAAGGTTTAAGGGGGCAGTCTCTTCCACCCCCCAGAGTATGAATGAAAACACGCAATGAACTGGTAACGCTGGGCACCGTACAGTGCTCTACCCAACAAAATATTTCCCAAGTTTCCAATTAGGAACATCACGATGGAAGAATTCTTCCCAAATTCTGCAGAACTATTTGTTGCTATTTAGCTTTAGTATTTTAGAGAACAGCTTAAATGAGATAGAACCTTGGGGGGGGAACCAACACAACAACGCAACCAAAACCAACCAACCACCCACAAAAATACAGAACACCACAAAACCACCAACCAAACAGAAGGAGTTAAAATAAGACCGCATAAATCAAGGCTCAGTTCAGTCACCCTAGTATGAAAAAAGGGATTAAAAAAATGGGAAGTGTGAAGATAAAACAGGCGTCCACAGGCCAGGGCGAGCAAGTTACTACTGATTGTTCACAAGCAAGTTAACTTCACCTTAATCAGATCTGTAGTAGTAACTGGTGTGTTTACCTTGTACAAACAGGGGCAGCTTGATATCAACTTCAAGCTGCTTTATCTACGAATAGAAACACTTAGAGAATAAGTCCAGAAACTTACCAGGCTGGCCAAGTTACCTGTGATACAGTTTAAAACCGAAAAATGTTTGTCTTTCACACTGGCCACGTGATCACCGGCTCCATGCTGCTGTCCATTTACCCCTCCTACGTGCACCGCTGTGTTCTGAGCTCCAGCTCTGCTCAGGTAAGCAGAGGAAAACACTGGGATTTATATTCAGACAGGGCTGACTCCTCACACAGCACGTTAGCAAGTACTTAACGGTTAGAGGGCACTCTCCCCAGGACTCTTACAGGTGGCTTTTTAACCAGAGTCGCTTTAACTGCTTCACAAATTGGAAAAGCAGGTGGATTTTATACTAGATAGCAAATTATCCTGAAGGACGTTATCTCAGCAGTCTTACTTGGGAGCTACAGCTGTCACCATCACTGCCTAAAGGGAAAGTGTAAAAGCAGCCAAAAAAATCAGTTCCATGGGTGTGACCGCAGCGCCACAGCGTTACTTCAAGGTTTTGTATTCATGTAATAAATGACAACCAGCTACGAAAGCTTTTCACCCCACCTCTTCCACACTTTATTGTTTTTTTCAGTTGTGTTTTGGCTTTTTTTTTTTTTTAATGGATTCAGCCTCGAGTAAAGCTGCTTATTCGGTAACATATCAGGCAAAAACAAGAGCAAGTGCCATTCTGCATTCCGATATGAATAATTCAGTAAAGGTCTGCAATATGTACATGTTATCCAGCTTCTGACGTTAGAGCTCATCATGCCACTGAAGATTTCTAACAATGCAATCAAATCCTTCAAATGGAATGATTGATGAACGCAATTCAAGAGACCAGACAATTTAATTTCTGAAATTTATATCACTCATGTCCATAATCATTTCACATTTCACACTTCATGCTCTCCAATGGTACCCTAGAGAAGACTAAATCTTTTTGTCACATACAGCATTGAAGACACTAGCCAGGTTTATAGAATTACAGAACACTACAAGATGTAAAATTTAGTAGGTAATAAGTTATGACATTTGCTGACTAAAACAATATCCCATCTACACTAACGTTTGATCCATTCAAATACAGTAAGTATTTGGATGTTTTATACTACCCATTTCATATGCTTACAGTGCAAAATAAGTGAGAATTTTTTTCCTGAGCATTTAGGAAATAAAAATCCTTTCCTTTATCGTTGTCTGCAATCCACGTAAAATATACCTGCCATACACCTGGGCTTGTCCAGATTGTACAATGAAAGACAAGCAAAAGTTTGTAGGTAGCAGAAGCCCAATCAGGAATCAGAAGCAGATCTCTAAATTTTTTTTCCCATTTTTCAAGTCTAAGGATATAACAGGATTTTGATTTATACCAAAAAACTTCAGAAATAACATTTTTTCCATTGACCAAACACTCAAAAAAATGTACAAATCACATGCCTGCCAAACCAGAGCACCAGCCTCTATTTAAACAAACTGCAAGACATATTTCAGCTGCGTATTCTGTAGTTAATGTAATGCCCAGTGAGCTGTGCCTCCAACAGACATAAGAATACAGCTTTGAGGAATGTATTTTGGGCATTTTGTAAGGAATCCAGCTTCCTTACAAGTTCATCTTTTTCTCAGTAGCTACAGACCATGAGTTTCTAATTCGATCTTCTCCTCCGTTTGCAAGATATCAGGTTCTGCTGGAGGAACAGGTGGTCTGAGGATAATCTCTGGACCTCCACCATAGATTGACTGAAGAAAATTCCACGTTTCTTCAGATATTTGTCCAGAATCTGCACCTGAAAATATTTTTAAAATTTTAATTACTATTCAGAATAATTCTTTCATGGCTTCTTTGAAATCCATAACAACACAAAAAGAAAAAAAAATAATACTAGACTCAATTTTAACCCCCTAAGTGGAATTTGTGCTTTATCTTGCACCAACAAGCCCAATGACACATTCCGTGTTAATTTTGTACTTCTCGATTCTTACACCTACCTGCTTTAAATTATCCAGCACTTAACATACCTCAAGCATAAAACACTTGAAGGCTCTCTGATAAACATCTTGATGCGGCACTTTTCAATCAAGCTGGCAAAGAGCAGCTCTCAGGAGGTGGGAAACAACCATTCATTTTCATCTGAAGAGGTGCAGTCCCAGCAATCACACAGGAAAGTTCAAGGACTCACATTCTTATCTCATCAAAGAAATTAATGTTGATAGCAAAGAATACAAGTGTGAGGACCCCAGGGAAGGTCTCAGAACCCTGGAGAGAAGCCACTGTTATGGCATTAGGAGCCCTGCTGACGATCCTCGGACGCAGTGGCACTGATTACTTTTTGCCTGCTGATTCAAGCCTCTAGCCTCTGGCTAGAGGTCCCTGCCCTGTCTCAAATCCTCATCCAACCAGCAGTTCTGATTTTCCATCACCTTTTAGAGTGGCAAAGAGAGCATCAGCACATCGCCCCTCCAGGTTTTAACACAAGGCTCCCACCTGACACAGCTGAAGGGATTTCTTCACACTAACCCAGGCAGAGAGGGCAAACTTCTATTCTACCAGAGAGAACTCTCTCTTCTTTAAGCAACTCATTCAAAACCTGCCCTGCAGCAAATTTCCCCTCAAATCCTTATTGGATACTATTAAATCTGTCTCGTTAAGCCTGATTTTAGAACCCTCCTACTTAAAAAAAAAAAAAAAAGAAAAGGAAAAAAAAGAAAATGCAGCACCAAAACAAAGGGACTTCTACCCACTATACTCTTCCATCCTCACCACTGCTCCAGGTCC
The DNA here is from genome assembly GCA_027560015.1 of Chloroceryle amazona. Classification (NCBI taxonomy): domain Eukaryota; kingdom Metazoa; phylum Chordata; class Aves; order Coraciiformes; family Cerylidae; genus Chloroceryle; species Chloroceryle amazona. The sequence continues at coordinate 4,332 of JANHFX010016594.1, read as the reverse complement.
TAGTACCGTACATTAGGCATCAAAAGTTTCCAAAGAGGAAGGCTCTGAAGAGTCCCCCTTTGCTCACCTACGCTACTCAACCACTCAGAGCTTCATCGGGAAGTGACGACGCAGATCCTGTGCCAGAACTAACGAAGTCATGCCTCAGTTTTACTCACTCAGCTGCAGGTCAGCAAAAAAACCAACTCCATCTCTGTAGGCCCAGGAGTAGATCTTCACTTCCTTCTCCAGATTCCAGCTTTTCCAATGGCTAGGTTTAGCTGAACAGGCAGTTAACTAACGCACCGGGATCAGCACCACTGGGTCACCAGGGTAGCTGCTGCTGTACAGCATTTAGTGTGCTCACACATCTACTCTTGTGACTCCAAGACAAATTTTCCACAGCCTGTTTGTCTTCATTTCTACCCAAACTCTTATTTGAATCAATGTAGCTGAAGGCAAATCAACGACTGGCTAATTTGCTACCAGTTACTGGCTCTGACATAATTATGGAGGTTTTTTTGCTGCATGTCAGTCAGATGCTTAATACATTACAGATATATATATAATAAATGTTCATGCTGCAATTCTATGGGGCATTTTTGTTTGGTTTTGATGTTGTTTGTGGTTTTGCTTTCTTGTGTTTGTTTTTAAGCTGAGCTACAATTAATTTACATATTCAAGGAAGTTGAAAGTCTTCATAAAGCAGGACATATTAGAACTTTATCCTCCGTATCTACCAATTTCCAACAGATGGTATTAAGCATCTGACTGTGCAGAATAACAATGTAATCTGCATTTTTGCATGCAAAGTTTTTTGCAGTGTACAGTGACAAATCAGTTGCATAGAAGTCAGCAACAGCATTTACTTACTGGAGTTTATTTCCCTCTATCAGAAGGAGCTCCCCACTAAAATTAGGTTTCCAGATCGAAATAACTACAAACATCCACTTAACACAGCCTAAAAGCCAAGCATCTCCCAATTTATGTGAGGAAAACCCAAATCAAACCAAGAGATGCAAACCCAAAGCACTGTTTTGCCATTTTAAAGTTACTCTGCACCTCCTACACTCTTTTCTGCACTTGGGCTAGTTGATTACAGATATGTTAATTCATTACTTCATAAACTGGTGCCCCCCACGAGCACAACACAGATTCACTAGGAATTGTCATTTTACACAAAGAGTTAAAAGAATTCACAATACATTTCCCAAACGTCAGCAAATCCATCACAAGGAGCCACAGCAATACTGGACACCTACCTTGCTTTAGCACAGCATTCCCACATTTTGT
>JANHFX010016592.1:0-22689 GCA_027560015.1 Chloroceryle amazona | reverse complement strand
AGAGGGAGAGAGGAGGGAGAGAGGAGGGGGGAAGGAGGGAGGAGGAGAGGGGAGGAGAGGAGAGGAGAGGAGAGGAGAGGAGGAGAGAAAGATCAGATTGCTTCAGACATGTCAACACTACTTATACAGAATACAATCTGTCCAGAAATTCATGTCACGTCCTTTCACTTCAACCGTGCCTTCACTTCAACCGAATCCAGGGATCCGAAAGTGCAACATTCCTGAATGAATGTCCTGGTTCTACTTTCTCCTTCATGCGATTCTTACCTCATGGTTGTACATCCATAAAGAACCAGTGCAGTTTTCTGCAATTCTACTGCTAAATAGAATGATGCAAAGTTCAGCCACACAGAAGCTCTGCAAAGCCCTGTCCTCTCTGTCAGCTCCGAGACTGACACCTAGTGCCCAGGCCGAGGACACTGCTCAGCTGCTAGTCAAAACACCTGTCCAAATGAACACATCAGCTTCCAAAAGCTTGAACTGATTCCAACGGATTCCCATTCCTTTTAGCCATCAATTTGCATAAATATTCTAATTCTCATTCGAATCTATTAAAAGAGTAGCAAGCTTATGGACCATGATTTCAGCATTGTTCATCCCTTAACAGTTACAGTTGCTGGATCATTAATATCAATAATGAGCTAGAACTGCAATTAGCGTCTAAATGAAATATGCCATGAATTACTGATTTATTATTGTGTTTGTCAGTAAAAATAGTCAGCACAGCAGGGTAGGCGCAGAATTTGTATTATTGCAGTGACTTAAAAACTGCTAGTTTTTCCTAGAAGGTATCTGAAAACATTATTCAGAAACACTGTCATTTCATTGCCAGACAAGTTGTGTGAAAGACACTCTACAAAATACAGCAGGAAAATCCAGCAATGTTTTAAAACTGCCAATTCTTCAATGTTGTTCATCGGACAATTATTTGCTTGCTTGCTTGCTTGCTTGCTCGTTTGTCCCACTTGACTTCTTCCTCAGATGTTTCTCCTTTTACTGGCTTTAAACTTTATCATCATACTCTTCTGGGACTAAGTATCAAACACTTTATCTCACTAAACTGGCTCAAACAAAAAAACATACAGGTTGCTTAACTGCTCTATTCTTCTCCTTTCTTTTGTGCTTATTTTCCAAAATCTGTGGCAGAGCAAGGTCTCAGTTTGATCCTCATACATCATTCATGCATTCCTAATGAAGTCATGCAAATACTGATCTCAGAGATATGCTGCTCATAGTGAATAAGTCTTTGTAATCTCAGCTCATATAGATACCATTTCTACTACCTGAACTTCTCAAACATTTCACTGTACCAGAGAGAATCAAGCAGACCTGATTTATTTTTATTTTTTTAAAGAGCGTGACATGAGTTCCTTCAACATAAGTTTCAACGAATTCTCTCTTCTCTGAATTCATCTCTTGTCCTCTTTGTTTTAGGATACAGACAGCTCACTTCAGTCTTACACAGTCATAAGTATTTTTATTATCTTCGTCTGTACTTACCTATATATAAATGTATAAGACATCCTAAAGACCTACTATTATATGTGGACTATCAATAGAAAAAAATCACCAACATTTAATGTTCGTTTAATTTTCATTTATTATAAGACTTTCAAAGTATGTCCATTGATTAGAATGTGACATTACAGCAATAGGAAAGATGACTTTGAATCTTTTTGTCAGCACAGAAAGACCATCATTTGTAGAGATAATCAGTGAAATGAAAAGTAGCCAAATTGTGACAAATTCTCACAAGTAATGACTGCAAATCATCAGCTGTTTATACAAAATTTGTATCAGATATTAAAATAGAAATTTACATTACAAATTGCCTGCTACTCATAATACTTCCAGTATGCCTTTTGCAGTTTCCAAAAGTTTTCTGAGAAGATGACTGCAGCAGCTTATGAACTCCAACAGTCACAGAAGGCAACACAAATTCACTTCTCCCAATAAAAAAGACACTCAAAATATGAAAAGTGAACAAAAAGGCCATAAAATCTTCTATGCAAAAGAGCCACATGTGAAGCTAGTCTATTCCCAGAGTCTCCCTGTGACCAGTTTCCCAAATGATTTCAATTTCACAAGATGTTTGACAGTCACCATACTCCACTGTCAAGGAAACCAAACATTACTAAATCCCACTTTCCATTAAAAAAAAAAAAACAACAAAACCAAAAACAAATAAAACAAAACAAACAAAGAAGAAAGGAAAAAAAAAAAACAAAACACAGACAAAAGAACCCAACTAAAAAGAAAAGAAAAGAAAAGAAAAGAAAAGAAAAGAAAAGAAAAGAAAAGAAAAGAAAAAGAAAACAAAAATTAAACAAAGCAAAACAAACCACTCCACTTAGATTGTGCAGTGTATATCACATCCCATTGTGGGATGGGAGAATTAGCTTCTTGTACAGTAAAATAACTGTAGGAAGACAAGGACATTTTCATCATCCACTTCTTCTCAATACGCTCCTTGTCCTGAATTCCTCCTTCACGGACCTCAGCTCCTGAACTAGAAGAGCAGAAAGCTGCTTGGTACGGAGTAGAAACATTAAGACTGTGAGGGTGTCTTGGAAGCAAGCAAGAGGTAAGAGTTGAAGTAATGAGACAGAATTATTCTACAAGCCTAACAACACAGGTTTTGATGGCTGCCTTCACAAAGGGAAACAGCTTTCAATCTGGCTTGCTTTTACACGTGAAAGCTTTCATTTTAAAACAAATACCAAAGCCAAAGAAAGCATTTGCTATCTCAGCTTGTAATAAACCTATGGTGTGGGGGTGTAGAATATATCCTTGTGCTTCTTAACAAATGATTTAAAGGACTCTACTAAGAAGAGCAAGTGTCTTAGGGGACCCAGCTGAACGGTTGCTCATGTTTAGCACCTTCACTTTCAAGTACCCAATGTGACACAAGTCTCTCACTCCAAGAAAACACAGCTTTTCACAGTCTGGGAAGATTTAAGACTGACTGTCTAAGATATAAAAGCAAAGGCTAGAAAATATATGTCACATATTCTTAAGTTTAAAATAGGACCTCCTGAATGTTTGACTACTGGAAAAAAAAAATTGAAATTCTTAAGCTGGAAACTCATACTATTAACCCATTTCACACAAGCAGGGTGCCAAGACTCAAACTTCTGACTCTACCATAACTATTTTTAGCACTGTAGAGCTTTTTCCCTGATCAAGTTTCACTTCTAAAGAAGTATTATAAGCAGAGGAATACTAGCACAATAAGAGATCAAAGCCATGGAATTAACATGGATACCATGTCATGAAAAGGATATATTTTACATCATTATTGCCTTGAAGCATGAGCTTATAATCCTGTTGATCTGTCATTAGATACTTTAAAAAAATTCTCTGTATCTGATTTACTTGTAGTTATGCAGAAAGAGTTCTTGGGTTTGTAATTTATAAGTCAGGTCCCTCTGTGCATAAAGTGTAGGGCACAACTTCTATGTGTGTAATAACTCCACCTTGTTAGACTTACTTTCCATATAGGCTTATGGATCCTCAGATTCTTCAACTGTCCCTTCTTTGTCTTCTGATAGATAAGACATGCTATTCTAAGAAACATTGGTCAGTCATTTTCAACATTCAAGGCAAAGGTCAGACCTGGCATTTTGTCATTTACCCCTAGACAAGTCCTTATCAAAAAGGTCAAACTTTCTATAAAAAAAAGTCCTACAGTGTCATTTTGTCACCATGGAATAACTCATGCTCAAAGGTCTCCTTTTATTTCAGGCTCTTGTCTTCACTATTTAACTTTCGAGTCAGCATCATCCAACAACCCTTATCATCATCAATATTATAGACACTATTTCAGCATTAGCAATGGGAAAGTCACTAAAGGCTTGGAGATTCAGTTCAAATAAGCATTCAAAAGTTCTACTGCTTATCAAGTTCATTTCCATTTCTAGAGCAGACTGGAAACCTTACAAAAATAAACTGTTTGGCGATCTTAGGTTACAACATGTGGAGGATCCTGAAAAGAAGATAAGAATACATGAAGCAAATATTCTCACCAGGTCCAGAAGGCAGTTTTATTATTATTTATTTTATTTTTAAATTGGCAATATCTAATCAGTAGTGCCTGTCTTAAAAAGAAAACTATTGATGTTTGGAGGTGAAATTGAGAACAGAAAAAGTAAGGACAGAGAGAAGTCAGAGCACAAACTGATGCATCACTGAGAAGAACACTGAAAACCAGTTTATTTGGAATCAAACTGCAGTGTCTCTCTCACACAGCTCCCTCTCACCTGTCCTCTTAGAGGAACATCTATGTAAGAACAGACTAATATCAGCTCCCTGCAGCTCAGCTCTGACTCCCTTCCTGATCTTCTACACCAGTTAGCCATTTTTCATTCCTTCTAGTCTAAGCAGTCTGAATTTTGAGAAGACATAAGTTGACATATGGATGGCCAAATAAAAAAAAAAAGGGGGAGGCTGCAAATTTGACTAGTCAGTGGAAGAGACTTAACATGTGGTCCTTCAGCATGCTTTCTCATAGACAGTCTGCTATGAAGACAAGCACATAAAAAAGCAAATTGTGCATGTGAATCTACAGCTTATTAAGATGGAAAACACACACTGTCCTTGGCAATAGCTTTACACGTTGACAACTATGCAGTCAAAAAGTATATTTTCTCACGTCCTGATGACTCCAACTGATTGAAAGTACTGAGTTTCAACTTCTCTCCCAAAAAATGCATCTTCAGGGAAACTCTATGGATGGAAAATTTAAGTCAAATAAGTAATATGTGTGACAACAATTGTAATGAAAACTTCTAAGCAAACTTCCCAGACTGTCAACGTGAAAAAGTGTCAGAGAAGTTTGCTTAATTTTTAAATTATTACAGGACTGATTAATGTACGAGGACAAAGGCCTGGACAGGGAATCACCACATTGGACCAAAAGGAGAAAGTATGGTGAGCTGTGGAGAAGTGTTCATGCATTTTGAAGGTGAGTTGAAGATACTTAAGTGAAACGTGCAGTTTTTTATTCAGGAATGCTAAGGTACTGACAATGAGAAAGTCATTGGCTTTGGCTTTGGTTTTGTGCAGCAGCACTAACAGTATTTCATAATGCACAATCTCATTGCATTAGCCAGCTAACAAGCATCACTGTTTTTGAAAAGTCTGGTTGTATGAAATCACACTGAATCAGAGCTAGCAAAACAGTGGCCTTTTCTTCCCCTTCTTCAAGAAGCTGCCAAGCATGTCAGATCATTCATGTTAAATTAAGGTAGATGGCATTGAGATGTGCACTACTGTCATTTAACGGCTGAGTTGCAGCTGTCAAATCCTTTGTACTGTGAGTTTCCTGTAGCAATCCAACAGTGGTCCAAAACATGGGGGGCAGGGTGGGGACAGGCCTTTATCTGCTAATTTACAGCTAGTTCAAACCTGACAAAATAAACAACTGTACATGACAATCAGAAAAGAAAAATAATCTTATCAACTTTTACACCTTCTACTGACCTGCAGACAAACTAGGTCATTAAAATCCCATAGCAAAAATCAGTTCTAGCAGAAAGTGCAATGATGTTGTTGATTTAGTCAGCAGCTTATTTGGCTCTATATTTTAAACCCTTGCAGAAGGCAGATAAAGAGAAATTAACTGAAAATTCAAAAGAATATTCATACAAGCAAAATGTTTTTCTACTTATCTATACTTTCAACACCTTGTGTTGTGGGTTTAACAATTTAACTCATTAAATTAGAATTACTGACTGAGGCTCACTAATAATTAAGCTTGTACCTTTTACATATTTATTGCCCTTACTGACCACTCTATTTACTTAGTAAGCAATATTTCTTCATCTTTCCTGGGTTCAGTCCACGCTAGGAAAACACTAATCTCTCACAGGTTTTAGTGTTCTCAGTTCCACTGTGCCATGGTTTGACCTGTAGGCAAATGAAGCCATTCAAATATTTGCTTATCTTGTCATCTGTTCTCATCAGACCTTGCAATTCCTGTCATGCCCCACATGTCAGTTTAAAGCATAACGTCATTAATACCTCCAGTGCACTAATGGATGCTTCACACATGAACGCATTAATGAAATGTGTTATTGTTTTCCCTCACAGGACATTAACAATCTCACTCACGCTGAGCCCCTGAAGCCCTGCAGTGCTGCTGAAAACCACTAGCTATCAAATGAACCCTCAGTTACGCCTCAGTAAATTTAAGTTCAAGTTTATCACTGAAGTGTCACTCATGTGAGGAGAAGATACAAGCCTCTAAGGTCTTTTGGGTCCAGCTTCAATTACCATAAAGAGTAACAGAGGCAATAGCTGCAAGGGAAAAATACACCATCATATAAATGAAACCCTGTCAAGATAAAATAGGAAAGATCTGGGTGTCAATGTAGTCATTTGTTTCTTGTTTCTCCCCTTTGTCTACAGACTGATGGCTTGGGTAATGAAGACAGGATTGGTTTTCTAGAGGACAGAAAACACAAATAGTCTAGTTTCCTGATAGAGATGTTAAATATAAGACACAATAAAGTTTCCTTATGCAAATTGTATTTAAAATTGCTTTTCTCCATCTTTAAGAATTGTTTCTAGAGGAGCTGTTAAATGGCCACAGCAAGTTATGCAGATTTTACATACAGGTTACCTAAATAAGGCTGCTTTTCTTCTGTTAGGCTGTGCTTGCAAGAGCACTTTGGCAGTAGAAATAGGGTAGTGGCTTTTTCACATCATAAATAACGTCACTACCTTTTCTACAGGTGAAAGGGGAATACAAATCAAGCTTTTCCCTGCATTCATAACCACTATAAGAATCAGACCCTGAGCCTGCATTTTAAGTTTTTGCTTCACAAAGCCAATAAAGTTGTTCACTATATGGCTAGCCTTACAAATCAGAGCTCAGAGTAGCTGATAATTCTGAATTTTCCCCAGAGTGTAATATGTATTATTGTTTAAAGTTATGAACAGGAAAAATACAGTGAAATAGTTGAATTTCAGCTACTGTTCCAGGTATGAAATCAAGAAGTTTTCTTATTCCACAATCATGCTTTGTCGCTCACTTTAATCGCAAGCAGTGACACTCCTGATGTCCACGGGCACAGCTAGCAGTGAGGCCATGGTGGGAACATGAAGTAGAAATCCCTAGCTGTAGAGGAAACGAGGACCATTCCTGGAGTATTCTAGGAGCTGTGACACTCCAGGAAACTGCTGGCACACTAATTCTGTGAACTACCCTGAAAGCCCCATTTTTCCCTTATCGGTCCAAGACATGATATGAATCTCAGAGCTCTCAAGCACAGAAAAGTTCTGATGAGAAGTCCGCAGGGTCAGGATGGTCAGTCACCCCTATTTCACTTTATTGTCTATTAACCTCTGAAGACAAGATCCCGAATGCATTCATGATGATATAGTGCACTACCCATATACATTCTGCATACTGTGCCAAGCCTTACAGAAATACAACACAAACAGGAAGAAAGAGTCTTGTAACCAAAACTAACAAACTAGCCCAGGAATTCAGGAACTTCCACTGCCATGAATGGACATCTGTCTTGAATGGGATAAAGTAGATCACATAAATCACTTTGCCCAGAACCATTTCTGAGACTTATCCCCTTGTGCACATAGCCAGTCTTCTTGTGCAAAACACTTTGTTGGTTTTTTTTTCCCATAAGGAGAGAGTGGTAAAATCAGTGTCAGCACATGAGAGATTTTCCTTGTTGTGGATTTACAAGTGTACCATGTCTTCCCTCTCAGGATGTCACATAGCAATGATGGATCACAGTGTCTCTGCTCAGATATCACAGACTGTCTGCAATATCCCAATCTTTTCTTTTTATTGCCATTAGCTAATCAGCATGTCCCAGCAACCTACAACCACCTAATATTATTACAGGCATTATTGAACTTCCTTTCTGAACATTTCCAACCAAGCATTTTTCATTACCTACCCGTTTCTTCCTCTTAATTTTCTAATGAGAAGGCTTATGCAGGACTGAAGAATTTTTTATTCCATTTGCTGCTGAACAAGTTAAAATAAGACATGCACCACAGCCAGCAAGGATTTCTTAATGACTTCCCTCTCCTTTTTCAAATGTATATTCATATATACACAAAAGAGACTCATGTTCTAGCAACAGAAATTTTGATTGTTAACTAACGGAAAGGATGAATTACCTTCTATTCAGCAATGTCATAGAGCATAGCATTAAGTATGTGGTTACATGCTTCCCACATGTCTAAGAGTACACTGACATTCAGCAACTCAATCATTTCTTTGGCAACAAGCATTAGTAGTAAATTAAAGTGCCAGGGAATGTTCCTAGACAGTGATTTCTAGTACTAAGTTTTCATAATGGCCCTTATTGCTGTGATAAAGAACTTTCAGGTGCATCTCAGGAGTTAGAAAAGGCCTCTTGCTCATGCTAATTGCCAGAGTATGAGCAAATTTTGCATTTCAGATGCCAGCAGTTTGAAAAATCTTTACATAGGCTGGTCTGTGCTGGGTGGTTGCAGTATCAGAAGGGTTCTAACCTCATTTAGAGTACTAGGGTAGATTACATATTTTAATATCATTCCATATACATGTGTGTATGCATATCTAATGATATACACACATCTATGTTTCCACATTCAGTTGTTATTAATTTCCTATTTAATCTCTCTTCTCAGGCTGAGGGGAAGCTCTACCCAGTTGGAACTGTCTGCATGAAGCTGTTCATTCTCCATATCTTTAGCCAGTGTAGCATCTAGCTAACATTTTCATTGGAACAATGCCTAGATATGCTACATGAATTCAGGAAACTACCTTTTGTCAGTGAGCATTAGGGATCATTACCCAAGAAGAGTACACATATACATATATATATATATATATATATACAGCAGCCAGAAAGTAGGCAATTTTCTTTTAAACCTGTCCAAGGGTCAGATTTTAGAGGTGTTCAGTGCCAGCTAGACTCATAGGTTGTTTTGAAAACCTCTCCCTTGATATCTTATGATCAAATTTTTAAATGTTTGCTGGTGCCTGGAGTTCTTCATAGATATAGGTAGTAGAAAAAATGGGAAACCTAGACCATACAATGAAAAAATCTTTTGCTACAGAGCAGAATAATGCAAATGCTTGTTGGTCATGCCTGTATTTCTAGTGAGCAATACTCAGAGCAGCTGTGATCACAGCGTGCCTCCTGTCCATGTGGCAGACTGCTCTGAAGTGTCTCTCTGTACAATATACCACCAAACAGGCATACACAGCTTCATGCACATTATGGGATGTCCTCTGGCTATACCACAAGCCATGTTTGCAGTCGTATTTTCTGTATAGGCAGCATGTTCAGTCTTAATGTCAGCATGTAACAGTTGTCAGCAACAGAGAGAAAGGCTATATATGTGTAACTAATGCTAACCAAATACTTCAGAGTTTGGCTTGTATTTATCCCATACAGTAAGATGCAGTGAGTTGCAAGATTTCATTTTCACTGAGTAATTAAATAGAAACTAGTAAAGTTAGCAAACAGCAACAGCAAGGGAGGACAGCGGATGGAGATCTCAGAATAAACATGTGCAGCAAATAGGGTGACTCTCCCCATGAGCCTCTAAGCAAGAGCCATGTTATTATAGGATCCCATACTCTGCAGCCTCTCTGTCACTCTAATCCAGGTTACATTGCTGAAAATGTGCCACAGTGACAGGACTACTGGAAGGTGTCACACAACCCCAACAGGAAGCAAGCCACAGATTATATGATTTAGCTTATGGTTTTATCCCAGTGAGTGGGTTCACTGAACTTTCTAAGCATTTGAAGGTGATGACTTTTCTTTTGCAACTGGACTAACCACATAATTTCCAAGTTTTTATTTCATTTTCATTATGTCTCCAATTTCAGCTTTCAAAAATACATAGGGATTTTAAAGAAATTCATTGATAAGAACACAGGGTACGTCTATCCTTTACAGTGTTAGTACACTATGATTAAAATCTCCAGTGTCTCCATAAGCAGCATTTGTAGATGACAGTAAATACTGCATAGGCAAGTATGATACAGCTGATGCACATGAAAGCATGGCTTACTATTTTCAAAAGCAACAATCAGATTTACAAAATACTTTTAATCGAGGAAGTTACTTGAATCTTTTCAGGAATAAGTATCAATTGCAGGACATTATCTAAAGAGCTCCGTGTTTTCTGAATGGTGACAGACATTTCACAGGAAGTCTTCTATCTAATTTAATATCATTAAACAAAGAAAACAGAATTAATAACTTAGTAGCCCAAATACATTAAAAACCTGCATAGATGAAATCTGACTGATAAATAAATAAATAAATACTACACTGTGTCTTTGATATAATTAGAAATTTAAAGTACTTTGCACAACTAAAATTAACTTCAGAAGACAGCTTTCCAGGAATGATTCGTCAGTCCAGAAATATATCACTGAAATCTTTTTGTGAATAAAAAACATTCATTTGATTCAGTTGCATTCATCTTTCACTTTCTGCAACTCTTTGTACTGAATTTGATTCTGATTCTAAGACAAGAGTTAATAATAATAATAATAAAACAAAACCCTCTCCTATTTGTACTAATAATTTCACTAGAATCACCTGCTTCAAAAGCTGCAACGTCATTCAGTCAGGATCAGGAGTCATACCACACTAACTGGGAAAGCAAACATTATAAATATGCAGTGAACCATAACCAAGAATTTCGTATGCTGTTTTTCTAAATACTGTAATTGCATAGCTTCAGATTTTGAAAAGCACTATGAAAAAAAAAAAAGTATGACCAAACATCACAATGAATTCAGTATCCCCTGGTTAAGACCAGTGTTTTTTTATTTGGAGAAATTCTTGCATTTAGATTTTGCATAGATTCTGAAGAAGCAGCAATTCACAATTTTTTGGACTATGAGAATATGCTGTTACACAGAAGTTTGCAAACACAAACCAATATTCAGATAGGTCCATTCTGAGTCAATATAAATCACCATATTTGCTCATGACAGTGGAAGAAGAATGAACAAAGAGCATAATCTGAACCTTAACAAAATGCATCCTATATTTCACAGAATTATTAAGGCTGGAAAAGACCTCTGAGATCATAATGTCCAGCCTATTTGTCCCTCCACAGATTATGCATCATAAATGGATGTTGAATTAGAGAACAACAGACATTATTATTGATTACATGGTAATATTTAATCATATCACCAAATCTGAAATTCAGTTAGAAAGATGAACATTCAATATTTCTCTTCTAAGAAATTAGCAGTAATATTTTCAAGGGCAATGAGAAATGAGAAAACCTGTAATATGAAAATGTCTGTCCTTCTTCTGAAATTAATTTCTTTGAATAGTCATAGTGATGTTCAGAAAAAAAAAACAACAGAACAACTATTTAAAATTACATCAGATTTCTTAACATCCACTGGCTTTATATGTATAAAAATAATAGCTTTATTATCAATAAAGCTACCTGTAAATCTCAGTTTTGTTAGCCTGTCTACTTTTATCCCTACTTCAGCTTAAGTAGATTGCAGCATTGCTCTTCCTTTGGTCTCTGAAGCAAAACAGGCAGTTCATCATACCTTTGTGAAGATGAAACCTTTCAGCCAGACACAGTAGGCCCCAATTTCAACCAATCCTTGAACTTGAAGAAATTCCTTCCATAAATATCCCATTTATCTGGGATATTATCCTGGATTTAAATTGTTTGGTGTGCTTTGTAGCCTTGATTCCAACACACAGAAAATGAGTCTTTGTAGGATTCAGAACCATAAAAATAAATAGATCAATAAATTAAAAAAAATCAGAAAAACTAGGAAAGGTAATGTGTCCCAAAAAATGTCTGATTTTCCTAGATGTATTATTTGGTCTAGGTGTATTATTTGGTCTGACATAGTACTTCTATCTACAGTCTCTTGTCTTGTTATGGCAACTTTTATAAATTGTGTCATCTTCTGATTTCATGCAAGTCTTTGGAAACCAAGTGTGGGAAATTCACAAGGAACCTCTTGGTGACATGATCTGTATAGTAATTGCTGACGTGGCCTGAGAATGTGAAATACGTATAAAAAAGGCCTATCCAAAACTGTCACAAAGCATTTGCCAAAAACCTGGTAATAGTGCACATCAAACACTAACCAAGAGATTAGCAAAAGACTTTTGAGAAAGACGAATCAGAATAAAGTTTTTCTTTTTTTTTTTTTAAATTGTGATTGAGGGAAAAGACCTTGGTAAAAGAACAGCAGTCAAAGTGGGTTTGACATAAACAGAAGTCACCTTACTGTTATTGACTTCTGCCCGGACCTCATAAAGAAGCCTCACTGTCAGAAATGTAGCCTGCACCACTTAGTGGGGTGATGGTGCATGGAGCAGCAAGCATGGCCCCCCAACTCAAGTAGGCCTGTGTGATCTTGCACGGGGGGCAGTTCATCAGTATGTGGTCATTAAGTTGTGGAGAGTTACATAGATTCAGACGGAGCTGAAGCTCCTGCACCTCTCCCATAAGGGGAAATAAGGAAGCATGCCTGGCCAAGAGTGAAGATGAGCATGTGATCCGCGGAGCTTGTGACAATGGGTTTAGGACTTCTGAGAATTACTATTTTTGAGATACAAAACATGTTTAGAAATCTATAGGTGTTTATGAACATTTTATAATCTAGTATTGCAGTTTCTGTTGTATTGCTGATACTGACCTTGAATGTGTACTTCACATATTACCAGATAATTACACTTTGTTAATAAATCAATGAACAATTATAACCTGATTTAAACATGAGTTGAGCAGATTTTTACCCAGCGGCACTCACTATGACAGTATTTACCGCTTTCAGCTGGTACCTGTAACCATTCCTTCCCAGAAGGTCAAAAAGGTTAAAGATGGTAGAGACTTTCTTGGGTTCTTTTTGAAATGAGAATGTTTCTCTCTCCCACTCTTCTTTTACTCTAGGCAAGTTAACTCTGAAATGGAAGTGGTCCAACAGCTAAATTTCTTCTGCCTTGCCAAAGATCATGCTTCATACATCCCTCCTTCACTAACTGTTTTAAAAATTTAAAATTTCAGGAACTTTACCCCACTACCTAACCAGCCAACCTATTCCCTGTTTTGGTGGAACACATTTTCTCCTTCTATTTAAGCCACATTCCTACAAAGAAGGTCAGTGAAACCTGCTAATTCAGACACTACCCATGGGCTTTACAGATCTAGAAAACTGTCAGATTATGACACTGAGTCATGGTCCCAAACAGCAACCTCACTTACACAGCATAAACCAGAATTCAGTTATGGTGCATCTGTCTTAAAATCACCACAGAATTCAAATGGGCTACTTAGCCCCAAAGTCACTCAGTCCTAAACTTGTACAACAAAAGCAAAATTGATATTAATTAGCAGTTTCTTTAAAATATAAAGCCCTTCCTTACACTTAAGTATGAATATTGCTTGTCACAAAGTCTATCAGAACAGCACAGTCCTATGGGTAGTTGCCAAATCTGTTTACTAAAATTACTTCTATCACTTCCTTTCAGTCCATTCTCCCCAGTTAAAAAGATTCAGGTATAAAATCATGTTATCTGTATTTTACCCCAACAATTCTAAGAAAATGATTCTGCTATAATAGTCTTTTCTGCTTTCCATGTATGTCATATCCCATCGCATTAATTACTTTAGATCAGCATTATTCAGTCTATTACATTTTGCATAATTTTCCAGAAAGCTATATGATTAAGAGATTCTTAATTATAGCTTAATTGTCATTTTCTTCAGGTAGAACAGTTAAAAAAAAAAAAAACAATTATGATGCTCATTGGACAGCATTCCAGAGCAAAGGAAATAAAATAGTAGGTCACAACCTCTCTTTTTATTAAAAGAGCAACAAAGAACACCCTTGATTATTCACAGTAGAATGTATGAGAAATATCCATTCTTCATGTTCTATTGTTAAAAAATTGCACTATTTAGAGCATGCCAAGAATTTTCCAAAAGCATGCCTACCACCTCCACTGTAAACCTCTTCTGTAGCCTAAGTTCTGGGTACATAAATTCAGAAAAAGCTAAAATTCTTAATATTAACATAAAGCAGGACATGATAAGTGATATCCGAATTTGGAAGGAGAATATTTGTTTTCACAGGAAAAACAACGTGAAGCACAAAACAAGGTAGTAGCAAGCATTTAAGACAACATCCAGATGGTGAACCAGAACAATTAGTCCTTAATATAAAGGCTTCAGGTAAAAAAGCAAGTTGCTTATTCAGAGCTCAGTAGGCAAAACATCCAGGAGAATTATTGATATCACTACTGGAAAAGAACTACAACAACTGACAGTTTTATAACTGAAATAAAAGAAAGATAACTTTCCATACAGAAGATTTGGGTTAGTTTCCTATTGTAATCTAAGGAAAGAACTTGTAGCTTTTCTGTTGCTCAACGGCATAGGTAAAATCTTCTGTTACAGAAATCCCCATGAGGAGTAACAGCTGCTTCAGTTCTGATGATGTTGTAGAGCTATAAAGCATTGGTTTTCATTTAAAAAAACCTGCTCAATTATATGTAACCAAAAAACAAATGTTCCTATGTTTTTTAAAAATGCAAAAGGGCTGATCCCTTATCTTTATAGACTTGAACTCTACAGGTACATTGAAGTAAACTAACTGCCACAAAGCAGTGAAACATGAAAAAGAAAATAAAACAGAAAAAAAAAATCACCTCTGTGATTCCTTCTGCTGGGAAAGAAAGTAAAAACCTCAAAGACAAAAGGACCAGTCAATTACCATGTCTCATCATCAGTGTAAACAATATTTTGTAGACCAACACCTTGCAAAGCAGATGAAAGATAATGGATCTAACTTAATATAGATTAGATAAACACAGATAGATAGGAATTCCAAAACTCTTTGAACTCGAGACCAAAATAAGCAATTAACTTGTATAGTCTTTGAGAATTCAGTGACAGTATATTCACATGGAACAGCCTCAGAAAACTTTAAGCAATATGTGTTCTCTACGTGCAGCATATAACAAATGTGCCTACAAGACAATGTCAGAGATCAAACATACAGTACAATCATTAGTTTTCCCCATATTAATGCAGTGTCATTTACTCATACCTTGTTTGTTACCTTAAGTACATAATCTTGTTTTAGACAACACTGATGCAACTGTGCACATGTTGGGGATGAGGAGAATACCAACTACACAACAAGTACAAATTTATCTTTCTGATATAAAGTAAACAGAGTGAAAAAAACCTGCAACCAGACTACTTCAACTCTTGGACATAATACAGCTTCTATAAGAAACAAAGTCATTGGAGAATGAAAAACACCTGCTCACTTTTAACAGTATTCATCATTTTATAACTGACCAGAGATAGTGATTATCCTGTAGATTTAAAACACTAATAAAAGCTTACACAAGCTGTAACAGCTGTCAAGGAATTCCTCCCCTAATGGACACCAAACAGTCTCTACAGAAAAGGGGAAAACCTCAACATTATACTTTGTGGGTCCCCATGAAATCCGGGTGGAGGGCACTGTGTCTCCAATTCAGCTCCATCCCTTTTGTGGGAGGAACAACACAAGCAATGTCCTTCTCTAAAGCCAGCCACAAAATCGCAAGGGAAAACATGATCTTTCATGTCCCTTCATCTGGGCCAGCAATAGATGTAAAACACTTGATTTACTGAATTCTAAAACAAATTACTTCTTTCTCTCTAATATTCCAGGTAATTAAAAGTCATATATATGATGCAAAGTGTAAGCTTCCTAATAATTTTATTAATATTTCCACACTCTGAAGTTGTAAAGTTGAAGAGGGAATTAATTGTATGTATTTATTTACATTGCTGAAGCTATCTTCATCTATTTGTTTATTTAATACTAATTTTTATATAAGACAACCTCTCAATGAATCAGCAGTGCTAAATCTAATACCCACTGAAAATGTTTCAATCTATGGTCAGTTGGTAGAATCTGATGCATAGTCAAATTCAGTAAATTTAATGTTCTATAGATTTATGGTTTATGATCAGTGATGAGTGTACATTAAAAAATATACTGAAAAATCACATGATGCTTATAAATAATCACCAAATAGGAGTATGAAAAAGACAGTGAGGCTGTATTACCTAAAGCAGAAAATTAAAGCATGGTAGAAACACGTGGAGAGGTGAATGGTGGAGCAGATGGGGAGAGTGCAAGGTGTTGAAAAATTAATTAGTGATTGAAGCATCTTGAAGACAAAAACTACTTTATAATCAGTAAGTACCATCATTAATCAATTTAAGTTCATGTTCTTTTTTCAAACAGGCTGTTAAATATTCACCTAGATACTGTGGAATGATGTAATTCCTTCAGCATTTCTTTGAGCTAAAAACTTACTTATTATTAGGGACATGAAGTTCAAATGAAGAATCTCTGTAATAGCTCTTATGTTCAAACAAGAAGGCCACAGCAAAGCTATTATGAAAAATAAGTCAGTCTACTAAGAGATGTATGGATTTTCGGCATACTTGTGCACACATGCACACAAAAATCCAGTACAAAGGAGTCTCCAAATGTACCAGTACAAGTCTAAATGCTGGATCAAACAGAAGCAAAGTAGATACTGATCTCTATTGTTGTGTTAAGTATGAAAAGACATAGAGGCTATGGAGGGGCAGTAGTCAAGGTTTTTATTATGCAAGTATTAGAATACACAACTTAAAATCTGACAAGGAGGATGGTGTTGTAAACAATCCATGTTTCCTAAATTATGACCACAGATCATCTGTTAAGATGTGACTGGTTACATATTCTGTTATTTCCCTGCAGTTGTCATCAGCTGTCACCACACTCTCTGAAAGATTACTCTTTGTAGTGAGAGAAATGGGACTAATGAGAGAGGCAGTAACATGCTGGTCTCCATTAAATGTGCATCTAGGCAATGGAGGCTACAGCCTAGCATTATTTAGCACATCAAAGATTTGAAGGAGATCATCCACCAACATGGAATTTCTGCTCTAGTGACTGACTCAGCATGTGTTTTATTGTCACTGATAGCAACAGTGCCGTATTTGCTAAAACATGAATCAGAAGGTTTACCTCATGCCCAGCAGGTATTACAGGACCTTTCCAATTTCATTAGTTTATTAATTTACTGGGTTTTGTCTTTTAATAAAAATCTGACCTGCTGAATGCTGGCACCATTGTTTGTGTGAGTTTAAGTTATGATATTCTAGGCCTTAGTCATCAGATATTTGTAAATTCAGGTCAACAAACATGCTTATACTTGATCCAAATGGCTAAATCCCCTCTCTTCAACCAACAGATTGGAGAAAAAAAAGACATAAAGATTATTTTGGCAAGAGTACATAAATGTTATTCTTTTACATGGTGTTAGAACACAAATACTTAAAAGCCTTGTCAGTTAGCAACCTCCTTGTAAAAAAAAAAAATTGTAAAAAAAAAAAACAAACTGAAAAAACTCAGACGCACAACTTTCATACCTTAGAAGCAAAGAATTGCACATATCAGTCTGAGCTTTGTTTCTCAAAGAACTTGGACGCCAGACACATTTCAAACTATGCTACAAAATAAACTTTTCTTCTTGATGAAAATACAAAAATAAGATACACAAATATAACAAAATTTCATGGCAAGTCAGTAGTTATATAATTGTTTGGCTAGACCCTTGTATATCTCTTTTATGGGAAAAAAATGATAGTCAGTAGAAAAGGACACTGGGATTAAATTACCTTGACATATTCTTCCCAGAAAAAAAGAAAGGAACATATTTCCATCATATGCCTCATATTCTTTCCCAGTCTGAACTATGTAAATGTCACTTAGAGCATAATTCAGGACTGGCATCATTACTGTATGTAAGGTAAATCAAGGAATTATTTACTCAGAACCAAAACAAGTGGAAAAGAAAGACAAACTAATCTAACTTGCATTTACTCTTCATCCCTTTCTGTACATTCATTAGTACTATACCTAGTTTAATTCTAAATGAGTTATCTTGTTCAGTTTGGGTCCTTTTTAATCTATAGGCTAGAAAAGGAGGTATAGTTTTAATGAGATACTCCATAAAATGATACAACTCCAATTTCAGTGGTATTAAGAATTGTTTTCAAATTCTCCTTCCACAATCATAATAAAACCCATTTGTAAACATAGCCAATTTCTCTTTGACAGTGTTTCCACCCTTTGATTAATTGTAGATTAGTGCATCTTAAGACAAAATTGCAGTCTTTGCATAAGCATACATTATTCGTTTCTAGTTTTTAGTGGTTCCTCACATCTCAAGAATTAATTTAAATTTTAACTCAGCCTCTCTTTTAGCTAAAAACATACTAAAACCAAGTAGCGTGGGTTATTCTAGTCATAAAGGAGACCGATAGGACCGATACACTATCAATAACAGAAATAAACCTCTATTGGATCACATGAAAGGTCTGTCTAAACTAACATCCTGTCTCAAATACAATCTGGCAGTAAGATTCTTCTTTAGTCCTTGCTGACCAAGGAAAACTCTAAGGTTTTGAAAAGGGGGGGTGACACCTGTATCAAGGGAGAATAATTTTTTTCCAGAGGTAATTTGTAACAGATGAGTAGGTGTGGTGAGTGGAACGCACCCAATAGCCAAACATCCAAACAGCTATTTGCTCACTTACCTCTCCTGTAGGATGGGAAAGAAAGATGAGAAGAACATAGAAGTCTGTTGATTTTGTTCAGTCCATGGCTTGGGCTCCATCTGTTACAGCTATTGCTCAGAACAGAAGACAGGGTTTATTTTGTTGGCAGGAAGCAAAGCCAGCTTAGGCTGTCACCACCATACTTGCCCAGTTTCTTATGAGGTTCATACTCCATTCGTTTGGGTGGTTCCTATTATAACACTTCCTATAACATACAGCTCAAACCATGGGTTAAAACAGGTTAAATGTATATCCAGTACAATCTCCACTCCTTGTCCCTTTGGACCAGGCTATAGATTTTCTACTTGAAGAGCACTCACCCACTGCACTGGTACCAGCATGAATCCTCCATATGCTGCAATCCTACTGAGGGTATATCTGCTTCAGGATGGGCTTATTCACAGGCCTCAGTCCCTTCAGATATGTTCCTGCTCCAGATCATATTTGACTTTGTTCATGTCTGGTATGGCAGTACAGGAATGCCAGCCCAGGCATATGGACACAAACTGCTATAAAAATGTTGCCAGACACAGCTAAGTAAGATGATAAGCAGTATAACAAATAGGAAAAAAAAAAAAAAAAACAGACACTAACAAGCCATGGGTTGTAATATACAACAAAGTGAACCAGGCCTACAGCAAGCATGGGAGCCTGACAGTTAACAGCTGCTATAACAGCTACAAATTCAGTCTAGCACACTACAGTCAAGCCTGAAGTTACGCCAGACCCCTTAAGCCCCCTGTCGTGCAACAAAAAGACCTGTGATGGATTGGCCCAGGCCAGTAGTCAAATACTTACACAGTGACTTGGTCATTCCCCTATCCCTTGGGAATAGAAGGGAGGCAAGAAGACTCATGGATTGAGACAGACAGTTTATTAGGTGGCACAAAGGTTGTATGTGCGAGCAAAACAAAGGAGGAATTTATCCATAATCAGATAAATAAATTGGGTTGGCATGTGTTTAGCCACTTACTGGAAAGCAGGGCCTTAGTATGCATAATGGTTACTTGGAAAGACATAAACTATAATCACAAATGTCCCTACTCTCTCCTCCTATCCTTTAGCTTTTATTGCTGTCCATGATGTTTTATGGCATACAATACCCTTTTGGTAGGTTTAGGGCAGCTGCTCTGGGTGTGTTCCCGGCCAACATCCCCAGCCTTGTCACGTAGAGAGGTAAGGAAGGGAGGAGAAAAAGAGACTGATGTGATGCTGGGCAAGCACTACTCAGCAACAGCCAAAAGATTGGTGTGTTTCAGCACTGTTTCAGCCACAAATTTAAAATACAGCACCATACAGCCTGATATTAAAAATAAAAATTAAAAATAAATAAATAAATAAATAAAACCCAGCTCAATCTCAAATAGACATAGTAGAGCCAGGAAGAAAAGACTGATGAATTAAGGCTAGTGGTACTTCTCTAGTGAACTTTCCTAACTTTCAGTGGTCTGAAGCTTAGGGACTTCCTGAGGGGGTGGCATTAAGCATTTGACTGGGTAGCTTGTGTTATTACTACAGTTTTAGCTAGAATTGAGAAAAATTGAGTAAAAAGATTACTAATCTCTTTTCAATATATGTAGTATATGTAGAATACTAGCATATATATTCTGTACAACAGTGTTACTGTAACTTCAATTCACAATTCATCGCTACTGGAATGGTTCTGTCAAGGGAATTACACATGGAAGCAAGATTTTGTGCCACATATTACATGCCTAGGGAAAAAACAAAACCAAACAAAAACAAAAGCAAAAGCAAAGACAAACAAACAAAAAAAACCCAAACAAACAACAACAAAAAAAAAAACCACAAAC
The DNA here is from genome assembly GCA_027560015.1 of Chloroceryle amazona. Classification (NCBI taxonomy): domain Eukaryota; kingdom Metazoa; phylum Chordata; class Aves; order Coraciiformes; family Cerylidae; genus Chloroceryle; species Chloroceryle amazona. Next base: position 2,221 of record JANHFX010016592.1, on the reverse strand, counting down.
AAACAAACAAAATTATTTCTACTGGGTCAGGTCATCGAACTAGGTTATCACAGCCCAGGTTATCAAACTTTATCAGACCTTTGGAAACCTTGCAGGAATCCTCATATTCTGCACAAAAGAGTTCAAGGAGGACTTAAAAAAGAAGTAAATAAGCTGACCCTGATCTTGGGTCTTTTCTGGCCACATACAAGCATCACCCTGTTAAATACTTGCACAGATAGTTCTTTTTTTTCCTTTGATCCCTTTGATCTTTTATCATATTCTGGGAAGCTCATTTTTTCTGCATTGGTATGTTCTAACACATTTCTCACTGTTTTATCTGTCCTCACACATCCTACTGGTTTAGCAAAGCTGTTTCACACTCAACATGAAAGCACACATATCTTCAGTGCCTATGTGATTTAAGGTACCCCTCATAAGGATCAATACACAGACTAGTCCCCCCCCATCACATTATTAAACCTGTATCCACAGTAATTTAAAGGGAAACTTTGACAGAGTACTATTAAATAGTGCCATAAAAGCCATTTTTTATATTCCAAGTTGGATATGGAAGCAGTAACAGATCACACAAGCATATGATTTTACATATTTTTCACCATTTATAGAAGAAAGTATTCTGAAATGTATTATTCTATTTACAACAACTTGCAACTTACACACACCTGCAAATGTTTTACTGACATTTACTTCCATTTCACAGGAAAAATGAAGGCTGCATTATTCTTGTTAGAATTCTATCTTTTGCTTATAACTTCAGCAAACTTTACTAGTTAAGAGTGAACTTTTCATGCTTCTCTCTGCTTAAGGCAGATACATTTATTTAAATGTATCAGCAGAAATAGCTCAACGATTTCCCAGGAAGAGATCAGTGGGGAAAAAAAAAAAAAAAAAAAAAAAAAAAAAAAAAAGTGAAACTACCCACTTAAACCAGACAGTTTGCTTAACACTACTATCTACTTCATGTATCTACTTCATGTCTTGCATTCTGCAGAGGATGAGCAAACCATGAAAAATTTACATTTTCCATCTTGATAAACATACTCAATTTTGAAAAAGCATTTGGAAAACAGAGACATCTTTTTTGTCCAAACTTTAAATGAGATTTGTTTCTTAATTCTTTGAAAGGTTTGTCTTTCCTTGACATTTCCAAATCACTTCAGTGAGGCACATTGACAGTCTGTTACTCACTGCCATGTGAATCTTATGAAAAATACACTTCTATTCACCAGGGATTTTACTTTCCATTTTGCAATATCTTCTGATACAGAAATAAGTTCTAGCAGAACTGTCTTCTACTACACAGAACTATACCACCTAGGATGAACCGACCAAGTCTATGCTTGACTGTTCTGTATTCTGTAAGAGTTTTCCCAGGAATGTTATAGTTGTGAGAGAGTCAAGAATCAATCACAGGAACTTCAGTTATCAGCATGACCCTGTTTTGTAGTGTACGCATCTCCTTATTTAAGAACACAAGCAATACAACCTAAGAATATCTCCTTCTGTAAGACAAAATCCAAGGCTGAGGTGCAAAGAGTATTACATGGGCTTTGTCTCCTTTGGGTTCCCCTGATCCCCCGAAACAAGGGAAAATAACGGATTAGCCAAATCATTCAAACTACAAAACTACTGCTCTGGTAGTATAAATAGCTCACAACATATACATGCATTCTGACAAGACTTAACCAGGTTTTTTCATTTGTTTGTTTTTCAGACAGACAGTGTTCACCACTGAGAAGAGTTTACTATTCAGGATAATTTATTTTAGGCGGTTTATTTTAGACCTTATGCTATTCTCTTTCACATATTTCCAGTAGATAGTAGAGACCAGCTCCACAACTCACATGCTTCTTCCTCACGGCTGGAGGTTTAGCTGTCTCTCACTGAAGTCTATAACACTGTAATTAAGAAATCTTTAGCTTGAGCAGCTGTTTGATAGGCCTGGCTTTTTGTGAACTGAGGCTTACCAAAACCTGACCTACCTAGACAACAGGAAAGCCAGCCTCAGCAAAGATTGTCACAAGTGCACAACCTAGGGTTTTCTCAGAATAAACTTGAGTTTTACAATACAGACAGTGGTCACACTCTATCCTGCACTGACCAGTGTGGTTTTATACTGATTCAGTAACATACAGTGGGGGGGGGGGGGGGGAAGAAATTTTTAAAATTTATTGAAAGGGTAGTGTATGTTTGTTTAAGTTATATTATTGTTAAAATG
>JANHFX010016583.1:40105-59601 GCA_027560015.1 Chloroceryle amazona | reverse complement strand
GAGAGATGTTAGGATGAAGGTTGGACTTGATGATCCTAGAGGTCCTTTCCAACCCTAATGATTCTATGATTCTATGAGATCCATTTGTGGGTCCTGAGGGAACTGGTGGGTGAACTTGCTAAGGCACTTTCCATCATACTTGAAAAGTCCTGGCAGTCTGTTGAAGGGTTCCCACTGACTGGAAAAGGGGAAACGTAAATCCCGTTTTCAAAAAGGAAGGACGTGGACCTGCGGGAATGGGTCCAGAGGAGGGCTATGAAAATGATATAAAAACCCCCACATCATCATTAACTAAAGATCCTGAGACCAGTAGGTATATCCCTAGAGTTGTCCTCAGTGATTTACTGACCACAAGTGAACAAGATGCTACTGAAACCAAATCATCATATTGGAATTGAACCAAGGATATAAAATGGTCCATGATGCTTTCCAAAATGATACAACTTGCAAATTAGAGACAAAAGAAATACCTTTCATACTTTAATTTTAATATTATAGTCTCTTGTTGATTCTGCTGGTTTTAAGGTTCAGTGTGTAAATGTAAAAGTACTTACTTGCTTCTGAAAATACTATTTGATACTAGGCTTTCCAACAACCATTGCTTTTCTTGCTTTTGTTTCAGAAGTTCCTATAAGATACTTGAAACAGAAAAGAGGAGGCAATATTAAATACTCAGTGCTTAAATTTTAAACGACTGAAACAGATTTGCTTTTTGGAAGAAATGGATTTTATAACTGTGAAAGCAAGATGGTACACTACTGTAGATACCTTGTTTGTTATGCTGCTTCTCATCTTTGCCATCTGAGATGATGCTTTGATTCTATTTATCCAGAGTTGTGCTTTTGTCCCTGAATTTTTATATCATTCTTCTCTTGGAGATTTATGAAGTATCTTGGAGACAGTCTTGTAAATCAGTCTATAACACATATTTCTAAAAATCCTACTTTTCTGTATAGATGTAAAATACAAGAAAGACTGCTGGGATTTAACAATTTTGGTATATAGCCTATCCCATACTAGCATCGTTTAAAGACTGATCAAACAGAGATAAATTAGGAACCAATGTTCCTTATTACCTAACACAAAAGTTACCCGAACAGCGGGCATAGGATTCATGTTTATTTATGAGATGCTTATATGCTGGCTATGACACCTGGTGCTATTAGGGGAAATTCCAAGCATTAAGCAGCGTAAGAGAAGAAGTTGTTTTGGGTTTGTTCCTTCTGCTGTTGCAGCTGCCAGTGCTGGCACTTACGCTTTTCCAGTTCAGCTGTTCTCTAGCTGCCCACCCCTATAGTTTATAACAAAGAACTATTTTAAAGGGCTGCAAGGCAGACAAGGATTGAGGATTAGATTAGTCACTCAAGCTAAAGGAGGGGAATTTAGTGGGGTACTACATTTCAGTCTCAGAATGAAATGGGTTGTACAACTGAAATTAAACTGAAAAAGACTTTTGAGAGGAAGAGAATTTAAAAAACAACTGAGCCATAACAGGCTTATATCTGGACATAGATCAGTGCCATTCATCGATGAAGCCCTAACACTGAGGTAGGTTTGATAACCTTTAAGCCCCTTTTATTCATAATATTTGCCCTTGTTTCTCTTTTTAACCAACAGACTTCTTCCATTCATATGTATCAATCAGTCTTTAATATCCTTTCTGACATGAAACTCTGTAAGAATGACAAATCTACATTTCTGAATAGAAGAATAAGGCATTTGTAACACTAGTTATCCATTACTGCATTGTCTACATTAGAAATATTAGAAACAGTTCAAAATCAAAAGTGGCTGCAAGGTCAGCCACAGGCAGAATGAGAGGTGACATCCAGATAGAGTAGATTTGGTAAACCTCACATTGTTCCTGCTGTTTTCCTTTTAGAAAATAATAGGAAACCATGAACAGAAATAAATTTCCTGGAATCTCCTACTCTCACTGGGGAACTTCATATTAGTCAGCATCTGCCACACTTGTTCAGAGATGATGTCAGATGATGGCATAGAGGGATTTGTTTAAAATTAAGTATAAGCCTGTTGAAATTGTCAGCTGTTCATTTCTATTTTCCTCCTACATGACATTTTCCTATTAAGGAACACCAGCTCCAACCTAGGTTGGAAAACACAACTTGTTTTTTTTTTTCACGAACACACATGCAGGCAATGTCACTTCCTGGCTGGGGAAGCATGTAGCATCATACAGTTCATCTCATTATGGATTTCTTCCCTCAATGTTTTCTTCCCTCAAATGTTTTCTTCCCTCAAAAGGTGGTCACAACCATACTGGGGTCAGTGCCAATTCCATCCTGGTCCCAGAGCAGTCCCAGACATTACCTGGCAGAACACCAGCTCCTGGTTCAGCTGATGGTGGAGGACATGGATCAGTGGGGTTCTGTGACCAGTGTGAGCCCTTGGTGTGACAGGGCAGCAGAGAAGCATCACCATGGCATAGGGCATAGGTTCAGAACAATGACACATGGTCCCAGGTATGAATGGCCACCTGTAGGTAATTCTGTGGTTTTGCAAACCAGGGCCAGCATTTGTTGATGAACACTGCTTGGACATGAAGAGTAAAAAACACAGACACAACATAATTGGAGTAAGTCTAGTATTCTACAAATTGATGGTGTGGATTAGAAGAGTGGATGATGAGATAGTTTGAGAACTGTCTAAGAGCTCAGAGGGTCATGATCAGTGATGCAGAGTCCAGTTGGTGACCTGTAGCTAGAGGTGTTCCCCAGGCATCAGTACTGGGTCCAGTCTAATTCAACATTTTCATCAATGACCTGGATGAAGGGATAGAGTGGACCCTCAGCAAGTTTGCTGATGGGTGGAGTGGGAACTGGGAGGAGTGGCCAATACACCAGAAGGCCATGCTGCCATCCAGTGAGATCTGGACAGACTGGAGAGCTGGTCAAGGGCAAACCTAATGAAGCTCAACAAGGGCAAGTGTAGAGTTCTACACCTGGGGAGGAACACCCATGCACTAGTACAGGTGTGGGGTTGACCTGCTGGAAAGCAGCTTCATGGAGAAGGACCTTGGCATCCTGGTGGACAATAACTTATCCATGGGACAGCAATGGGCCCTTGTGGCCAAGAAGGCCAAAGGTCTCCTGGGGTGCATAAAGAACTTTGAGTGTGTCCAGCAGGTCCAGGGAGGTTCTCCTCCCTCTCTACTCTGCACTACTGAGACCACATCTGGAGTATTGTGTCCAGTTGTGGTCTCTCCATTTCAAAAGGGACAGGGAAATATTAGGAAGAGTCCAATGGAGGCTATGAGGATAATTAAGGGACCGAAACATCTTCCTTATGAGGAAAAGCTGAGAGAGCTGAGGCTGTTCAGTATGGAGAAGACTGAGAAGGGATCTTATTAATGTTTACAAATATCTGAAGGATTGGTGTCAAGTGAAAGGGGCCAGTCTCTTTTCAGTGGTGCCCATTGACAGGACAAGGGGCAATAGCGACAAGCTGGAACACAGTAAGTTCCACTTCAACATGAGGGAAAAACTCCTCTCCCGTGAGAGGAGTAAGAGCTTGGCACAGGCTGCCCAGAGAGATTGTGGAGTCTCCTTTGGAGACTTTCCAAACCCACCTGGATCTGTTCCTGTGTGGCCTGCCCTGGGTGATCCTGCTCTGGCAGGGAGGCTGGACCTGATGATTTCCAGAGGCCCCTCCCAACCCCTAACGTTCTAGGATTCTATGACCCTACGATGCCATAGCCTTAATTGCAGTCTTTTCAGGGGCTGCTACATGGAGTGAAGTTTACTGCCATTTGCTTCCAGGTTGCAAACATCACTATAAAATTGGAAGTATGTATTCTTTTTCTATCTTTTATTCACTGATAGAAGGCAGATACAAAGAAGCCACATACTTATCCCTACCACTGTTTCAAGCTCTTGTCAGGATGATGAGTGAATTTATGCTTTGTCTGGTAACCTATGGAATCCCAGCTCTCTTTTGCAGGTGCTAGACAAGCCTTACACTTTCAAGCCATATAGACATGTTGCTTGTAGAGTCTTCTTGCACACAGACAAAGCAATTTGAGGAAAGTGACCCAAAAATGAACTTTTGAATGTTTGACCATGAACATAAAGCAGAAGTCTTCAGAACAAATGGACACAAGTCTTTAAGGTTGAAGGTAGGATACTTCAAATGAGGTGAAAAGAGTCACAGGAGATGAAATCACAGGTGTGGATAATGGATAATAATTGTTGGATGCTTATCCTATAGTTAGTCATGAACTGTAAGACTGAAACAGGAAGTCTACATGTAGTACACCCACCATGTCTCCAGACAGGTCTTTTTACTGGATAATCAGAGGAGAAATTTTTTCCAACCAGTATTCAGAGCTTTAAATACTAGGATTTACATCACTTCCCTTTTCTACATCTGAAAGAGGTATCACTAGTCACTCCTTCTTTCTACATTTTGTCTCTTAATCTTAGATAGACATCTATGCAAAAGACTAGGTCCTTAATGTCAACTGTTTCCATGTCCATTTTTATAATGTTGTATATTGGCTATTCTAACTTCCATATTTCTGGTAACTCCCATTGTGTTTCTCAGCAGTTTTCCAACTTTGCTAGGTAAACTCTCTTACCTGTTAAACCTTTCTTTATAATTTCCTGATCACTTTGGATTTTTCTGGTAGTAAGTCCCCTGTATTTCTTGTCTATTTCTAATATAATACTAATCAACATTGAGCAGAAGGTTCCAGACATTGTCAAGAAGAAGGCTGAAAAAAGAAGTAAGGGTAAGTATATTTATAAAAAAGATTTTATTTTTTTTTACCATAGATATCATTACCACTAGGTGTGCTGAATACTAGCTGACCAAAATGGTTCAATAATTAGACAAATGAAGAAAAAAACAGTTCAAGAAAGCCTTCAAATCAGATGATGTGCAGATAATTCCACTATCCCTAGTGCTCAACTTCTGGAAAGCTGTAAATGGCAAACTGCCAGATGCTGGAAGATCATACAATAGAAGTGACAAAACGTATCTCCCTGCAATGTGTTTTGTATTTACAGTCTTTCCTAAGTACTTGCTAGGACAGATGAATTGCTGATCTGACTTGGTACAGCCAGGCATATGGGTTTGTATAGCAAGTTATATATTTGTTTTATTTTCTGGATGCAATGACCACAAAATTTTATCAATTTTTCTTACCACACAACTGTTATGCCAAGCTTTAAGGCAAGCCCATAGCTTTCATCTTTGTCACATCATTAAAAGTTAATCGTGCCTCTTCCTTCCGCAGTAAATTCTGCCTGTATTACAGCGATGTTGAACTATATTTTGATTTCTCTTCAATGCCAATGTGACTCCAAGTGATTGTGGTTATAAGTATTAGGAAATATGACTGGAAGCAAACAATTATGCCCCTGAAAGCTCATTTAATGCCTACTAGCTGAAGTAACTTTTTCACAGCTTCAGTTCCTCCTACGTTCCTCACTCATATTGCAGACTCTTCTTAAAATGTAATATATTTATTTTTTATGAGTTGAAACCACCAGCAAAAATCTTATTTTGAGGTTTGTACTCCTTCTAGGTTCCTTTGTGGTATTCCCCTTTTTTAAAAAGCTCAGAACTCCCCCTGTCTTAGAAAAACCTGCACATTTCCTCAATGTGGTGCTTGTTCCTCTTTCAGGAAAACTGATGAAGCCACTGAATAAGATCAGGACTTTTGCCAGTGCCTGGTCTCCCACAGCTTGCCTGTCTGCAGAAGTTAGCGTGCTATAAACATAGCTGTGAATTAACTTCATGGTAATTGTTTTCTATCCTTCGCTAGATGGCTGCTCTTAATGCACAATAAGGACATATTGTGCCAATCTCTAAATCAGGGCTTGAGTGTTATTCTGAACAGCTATCTTCCCCTGTGTATAAGAGATAATGGGGTATCTCAGAAGAAGAAACGTTACCTCCCAGCCTGACATTCTCTGGTGTTTATGGGTCAGGTTGAACTGCTGGAGGAAGACAACATTAAAGGCAGGATATTACTGGTGGGTTTCAACCCTTATTTCTCAGAAAAAAAATAATCTAAATATGAGACTGTTCATTCTACTTTCAAATTGATTCGGGTCTCTGTAAAAGTAACAAGAGCATGTAGTGAGATGAGTGAGCAAAGCTACGATGGGTGGAGATGAGAAAAACTGGAGAAAGCAGAGAGGTAAAAAACCCAGTATGGATGACTGTGATCTGGGAGATCCATAGGATTTGAGAGACTGATCAGATTTCCTTTCCACCAGCCAATGTTACGGTTTCAGCTTGTGTTGTTTGCTTGGAGCCCAACAGCTAAAGCTGAAAATAGCATGAGAAGACACAAGGACACAGGAGGGGGAATATGAAAAGAAGGGAAAAAGCAGTCCCAAGGCAAGGGGTGAAAATATCATCTAGGGCTGAACTGAGCAAAACCAGTCTCCTACTGTGAAGAGAAGCTTCACCGTGCAGCTTCACTGTTCTCTGTTAAAATGAAGCTGAATGATCAAGACAGGAGTCATACATGGAAAGAGAACAGACAGGACAGTCACAAAAAGATATGCACCACTCACTCCTGCTGGCTAGTCATGGGAAGTGGAGGAGCATTCCACTTTGTTTTTATGAGTAACTGAACCAGATAATGAGTTGAAAAAAATTACAGATTGATCGATTGTCATTTGCGTTGAGAGCAGGACTGTACATCTGAAGTTGTGTGGTTATTTTTCTTTTCCACTCTGCATTGCATCACGGTGAGTCACACAGTGTCTTTTTTCCATGTTAACGCCAAGACATGCTGCAGCAGATCAGATGTGGGATGACAAATACAATGAATCGAAATGGTGCTCACCACTTTTTTAACTATTAGCACAATTTTTGAGCCATGGCATGGCCTGATAATGTCAGAGGAATTCAGCGCTGAATAAAACATGGTCCTGGATTTTATATGTCTTTAAGTAATGTTCCTAAGGTTCGTTCTTGCAGGCAATGAAGTTTTACCATGGCTGGTAGCATGCTCCAAAAAAAGCAGTCCCATTTAATGAACAGAACTAGAAAGTGCTGAAACCTGAACTCAATACCTTGGAAATCCTGTAAAAACAAAGCAGGAGGCTACTCAGGCCAAGCAATGGAGGTACACTGCTCAGAGATCTCCAACTGATCAGTTTTATCAGATGAATCCAGAAGCACAGGACAGTGAACAAAGCTCTGCCTGATGCACTGACCAATCTGGGGGTCCTACTAATGGACCTCTCTGCATCTCTTCAGCCTACCACAGATGTTTTTGAAGACTTTGTTCTCTGCTCTAGGTCTACAGCAACCTATGGAGAGGACTATCAGGAACTTAAGCTAGCATGAGTCTGAGTTATAGTTGGAACTTTATTAACATTGACTCATTTTGATGTGGTAATTATTTTCTGTTGAAAAAAAATATATCTTGCCAGGAAATTTCTAATCAACTCTCCAATCACCAGCAGCCTCTTCAGTGTCAGTAGTCCCCTAGGTAAACATTCATGTGTAAACGTGAACTTCTAGCAAGTCCATGTTGTTGTCATGATGAAGTGGTTGCATCCAGAACCAAGCCAGGTTAAGAGCAGGATCTGCTGATCTGTGAAAACAGGCTGATCTGACCTATGGGATCAAGGGGACATCTGAATTCACGGTTTAGAAGTAGGCTTCTCACTCCCCTTCAACTTATTCAGTCTGTACTGTTAGATATATATCAGTAAGTAGAATCCAGGTGGTCAGCCCATCATGTGCCCAGGTCAGTGGAGAGGATCAAAGACATGTGCTCTAAAGGAATGGCAGGGTCTAAAAGTAGCAAGTATAAAGTAGCGCAGAGCTCTCATCTACATCAGTGAAAAAAAAGTATTTCTGGGAGAAGAGCTATATTTGTGGAGTCAAAGACACATGCTTCCAGAGCTACCATGCCCCATATGGATCACAGATTATTCAGAATATTCGTGGTTGGAAATGAGCCTCTAGATAGCCAAGTCTAACCATAAAAAAAAACAAACAAAAAAACAAACCTAAAAAACTCTCCACCTGAATACCTAAATACCCTGACCAAACATGACTTCAAAAACACAAAATGACCCCTTGCATGCCTGCCACTAGAGCATGTCCTGAGGCTTCAGGTCTACCTGTTTCTTAAATACCTCCAGGGATGGTGACTCAACCTCATCCCTGGGCAGGCTGTTCCAGTGCCTCACCACTCTTGCTGTAAAGAATTTCTTCCTAATGTCCAATCTAAACCTCCCCTGCTGCAACTTCAGACCATTTCCACTGGTTCTGTCAGTAGTTACTATGGAGAAGAGGTCACACCCACTTCTCTACAACCTCCTTTCAGGTAGTTGCAGAGGTCAGTGAGGTCCCTCCTCAGCCTCCTCTTCTCCAAACTAAACATACCCAGCTGCCTCAGCCTCTCCTCATACAACTTGTTCTCTAAACCCCTCAAGAGCTTGGTAGCTCTTCTCTGGACACGTTCCAGCATCTCAATGTCTTTCCTATAATGAGGGGCCCAGAACTGAACACAGTATTCGAGACAAGGCCTCACAAGTGCTGACCCCAATATTTCTGATACAGGCCAGGATCCTGCTGGCCTTGGCCACCTGGGCACACTGCTGACTCATATAAAGCTGCCTGTCCCCAGCACCCCCAGGTCCTTTTCTGCCAGGCAGCTTTCCAGACACTCATCCCCAAGCTTGTAGCGTTGCCTGGGGTTGTGACCAAAATGCAGGACCCAGCACTTGGCCTTTTTGTACCTCATACAATTGTCCTCTGCCCATCAAACCAACCTGTCCAGGTCCCTCTGCAGAGCCTTCCTGCCCTGAGCAGATCAACATTCCCACACAGTTTGGTGGTGTCTGCAAACTTACTGAGGGTGCTCTCCTAGTCCCACTCAGCAAGCAGAGCTTTAGTTAAAAGCTCTCTGGAGGAAATGTCTCTGGAGTGAGAAAAGCCGGTAAGAAAAGCTGTGGACACACCCCTCATCTGAGCAAACAAACCAACCAACCAACAAAAAAAACAGAAAAACAAACAAACAAACAAACAACAGAACAAAACAAACAAACAAAAGAAACGCAAAAACAAACAAACAAACAAACACCACAAAAATCACACGAACACACAAAAAATGTATTGCAAGATACTGACAAAATCCCAGAAGATTTCACATATGGGCAGCACATCTAAAACCAAGTGGGTTCAGAGAATACTGTTGGTGCCTAGTGGAAGAGAGAGAAATAAGGATTACATTTTGGAACAGCAGGGAAAATAATATACTTTTAAAAGCATGTCTTCAGTTCCATCTGTCTTCTGACAGTAAATTATATCAGTCTTAAATGTGTTATTTTGCATGTTTTTATTGCTCACTTGCATACTCTCTTATGAGAAATCTTATATATGCATAAATATATAAAAGCAGGCTTTATTCCATAACTTAATGAATGGGTAAAGATAATTCCAAGTGATGTTACTCTGCATATATCTTACACTGAAATACTTTAACATACAACACAGGCATGTTCTTTCTTTTTCTCCCTGAAATGCCACAACAATCAATATACAGAATGCCTCTTGTTGAAACATTTTTGGCACTAATGGATTTAAAAGCTTTTCCTATCCTTTGACTCTTAAACCACAAGATTTCTCAAAGTAAAAGCTGCTTGTGGAGAAATAGTGGAAGGCACATCTGTTATTTATTTTCTGAAGAGCAAGCAGACTTCAGTAAGAGGAAATATATGTTTCTGAACAGCTGTTGAAATGTTGAGGCAGCTTCAGATTCTAAGTAAGAGTTAAATGGAACTTCAGATATGCCAAGAATGTATTATAAAGCTACTTCTTTTGAAATTACATAGCAAAACAGGAAACCTTAAAATATATGTAAAGACATTTATTTAACTCCAGATTAACTAGACATTCACTCTTTTTGAACTAGAATAAGTTCATGTCTGTAAAAGGCTACTTCATCATAAATTAAGTGAATTTGGAGTAAAAAGGTAGAAAAAACTATTTTTGTGTAGAGGATTTTCATTTTAGGATAGGAAGCAAGTTTCCTGACAAACTAAAACTGGCCTATGACTACATTAGAGTGAGGCATGGCCCAGCAGGTGAAGATTATGGAACACCAGAGATGGAATGGTGGAGATTAAGGTCATGTTGGACACACTTGGTAGGGAGAGGGACCCTGAACATATGTTGTAGAATCGTAGTATCACAGAATGGTTTGGGTGAAAGGGACCTTTAAAAGTCATCTGGTCCACCCCCCCCGCAGGGAGCAGGGTCATCTGCAACCAGAGCAGGTTGCCCAGAGCCCAGTCCAACCTCACCTGGAACGTTTCCAGGGATGTGGCAGTGACCACCTCCCTGGGCAACCTAGGCCAGTGTCCCACCACCCTCAATGTAAAAAACTTTCGTGTAGTTTAAAACCATTATCAGTACCAAAAAAGAAAAGACCTCTAGTAGTATATTTCATTTATCTTAAAATAAAAGAAAAACACTATATACATACCAAGACTAGTCTGTAAAATGAGCCAAAATGCAGCAAATGAGGATGATTGTTTCAAATGGGGAAACTGATTGATTCAAATTAAAGCACAATTGTTTCTTATATGTTGCTTGCTAAACTCAAACCAACTTGATACCAGAAGTGTACAGACCAGTAAGTCAGAGGATTGCATTCCAAGATAACAATTAATTCACATTTCAAGAATCACTCCTTTGACCTTCTTCAGGTTACCTTTCAAACTATTAAGCAGAAAACTCCCTTTTCTTCCTCTTCCCAATGAAACACAGTAACTATTTCTTTCTTCCCAAAGAGCACTTACCATAACCACACCTTATCTAGGTTTGCTAGCTGACATCCCTGGAGTTATCATCCTTGCCCTTGGCATACAGTCCACAAACCTGCTTCCCTACCCTGGCTTTACTGCATCTTTCATGGCATTCTTTATTTCCTGGAAGCCAGTTGAAATCTTAATGCAATTGCCCCTACTATTTTGCAAATGTCAGCAAATACATGGATCCCCAAAACTGTACTCTTTCAGCTCCAAGTGTGGATTTGTGTAGCAGGCCTTATAATTCACAATATTGTCCTGATGAGTTTTGCTGGAAATCGTTCTGAAAAACTTAACTCAGATTTTGCCAGTGTCAGTTCTGATGTCCATCTATCAATCCATCCAAAATTTGTCTTTCAGGACAAATCTGGAAGGCAAATAAATAGACCTTACAAACCCAACTCCTAATCCTAACCTTAGTGCTTTCTTGATGTCTGGCAAACCGGATCTGTTGGGTAAAAAACACACTTAAAACACTTTTACACTTGGGTAACCCTTGTGCTCAGTCACTGGTCTTTATTGCTCTCAAAACGGGAACAGTAGAGCAAAAAGCATTTCTGAACTACAGCTATCCTACTTTACATCCTGGTTTGTTTAAAATACAAGAAAGTGTTAATATATTGGGCTCAACAGAAGTGAGGACATACCTCATTTTGTCCCTTCATTCTGAAAGTGGTAACACCCAGTAGAGGAGCAGGATAGAGATGGATGTGGTAACATCTGAAAAGACCTCTGCTAAATGAGACGGTCCTTGAGCAAAGGCTGAGGTTGTGTCTAGATCTGGAATTTAAGATATAAAATAAAAATAAAATAAAAAAAATCTGCACTTTTTGGATGTCTTCACTAGAAAGAACTATGTCAGTCTACTGTATGGGCTTTCAAGTGGGAAAAACTACATACTATTTAATGATTAGAATTCAAGTTGAGTTGCCAAGGACTGAGCTGACCTCCCAATTGATTGGTGTTAGTGTTGTGCCTGGACAGGATGGACAGGCTAAGTTCAGGACAGGCAGTGGCCGTGGGGAACTGGCAAGGGATGTGGCAAAACTGGCAAGTGCTGCTAGCATGAAAGTGACAACTAAGCTCCAGGTTCAAGGCAGCAAGTTTTGGAAAGTCAGCAGACCACCAAGGGCTGCCACAAGTAACCAGGCAAAACTTAAGGCCATGATTGATTCTGGGGTCCCCAGAAGGTGTCAGTGAGCTAGGAAAAGCTTTTGTGTCAGAAGATTCTCCCATGTAACAAGTGACATGACAAGAGGAAATGGCCTCAGGTTGCACCAGGAGAGGTTTAGGCTGGATATTAGGAAAAATTTCTTCCTCCAAAGGATTGTCAAAGGCTGGCCCGGGCTGCCCAGGGCAGTGTCAGAGAATTTCAAAGCGGTGGAGATGTGGTGCTGAGAGACAGGGTTTAGTGGTGCCCTGGCTGTGCTGGGGGAACAGTTAAACACAATGAGCTTAAAGGTCTTTCCAGCCAGAATGATTTTATGATTCTGTAATTCTAAGATGTTTTAGGTTACATTTAGGATGGGTACTGCCAGGGATCATGCAGCACATGTAGCAATATCTTCGAAAGAAAATTGAAGCCATTAGCTGCAAAAGAGACACCACAGGTTTTTTACTTATTTGCCACATCTCCAAAACTTCAGGCTTCAAATGGAATAGATTCAGACATTCTGTATCATATGACTAATGGTAGCAGCATTCACAGCTAAGCAAGGTATATGACAAGGCTCTGGAATTCAGCTCTGGAGAGGAACTGTCTTTTAACATTTATAAAGATATTGAAGAAACACATTTTTTTAAAATTCTTGATTAGAATTTTTCTGAATTGTCTGAACATATTTTAAATTTAAACTGATGTAAAAGGTAAAAATGTGACTTGGTAATAAAAATGAGATAGCCTGAGTGGGCTGCGAACGTCGGGTCACAGCAGATTCCTGGAACACACTTGGTGTGCTACCTTGACCACTCACCTTGCAGTCTAGGTAATGGTGTCAGTGTAAATTCTGAGTCCTAGCCAGCACAAACAGGCTGTGCTACAAAATTAGAAATATTCTGCAGTTAGAGCTCAACTCCAAATGTCTGAGTGGCTCCAGTCCTTATCCAGATTGTTAGACAACAGTGGAAGGGTTGCTCAGTTTCAGCTATGGACGACCAGGGTATTTGGTGCCTTGCAGTCAGACTCATCCACAGTCACTGTTTGCATCAGTGAAGACTGCCTCACAGCACAATTTTCCATTATCTAACACTGGTCTCAGGACTGTTTTTTGTACAGTTTGTCTGTTTCCAAAATGGGATCTTCCAGAAACGTGAAACCAGCAGAACCAGACCATTGGAAGAAGCCTTAGCTGGTGGGAGAAAGATGCTGTAAAACTCTTCCCAGCTGTCAGTCTCTTAACTATTTTTTAATTGTCAGCTGATATACATTTAGGGAATTTATTGTATTTCCCTGCTATTAAAAGCTTCTTTGAATAATTGGACTGTTCATTCATTAGCTATTAAAAAGCATATATTCCTTTTGGGGCAATCCCAGCTCAGAGACATTGTTGAGAGCAAGTATGGGTTTGTGAGTGGGGCTTCAAAAAAAAACTGTCTCATCATACAGGAAAGCAGCATTTCCAACCTACTCAAGTGAGACTCATTGATTTCAGTATTTTTTCAGCCTCAGAGCTGCTCATTCAACTTGTGAGTAGTATTAAACCATCCTGTGGTTTGAGGTTTGGGGGAGTTTTGAACAAAGGAAATGTGCACTGTGACCAAAGCTAGTCAGCAAATTTGATCCAAATTTATTCATATTTTCCATCAGCCTGAAGCAGCAAACTGCACTGAAAGAGCAGTAGTGAGAAATAAAAAAATTCTAACACAGTTCTCTCAAGTAACAGCTCTTCTGAACTAAGTAGTCAGGCATCCCGTGCTGCTGCATGACAGTGGCATTTTTTCAACATATTAGTCTGAGAGTAACCAAGGTATGAAAGTAGATGCTCGCTCAACTTAAACTAAAAGTTCAGTAATGAAAGCCCTTGGAGATTATAGACCAGGAAAGGTCATGACACAATACAACGCACACTTCCACGGTGCAGTAATGTAGAACCTTTCACCTAGAAATCACTTCAACAGGAAACACAGAGGATTTTTCACTGGGTTTTGTATAGGAATATCACATTAGTAACTTGAAGCATATAAAATACTAGCCTGTATTACTTCCTTTTTAATGGAAATTCTATCAAACCAAAAGCATAATCTAGATAGCTGTAAAACTGCTAATCTTTTGTGAATGTGAAGATTTTTATTTTTTTTTCACTTGAAGAAGGGGTAAAATATTAGCAGTAGCTGCTGAAGCAACCACAGAAAGGATGTAAAAAAGTAACCTTAAAACCAAATATAAAGTCTTCCGTGGGGGTGGCTCACCACTTCCTTTGGCTGCCATGCAGGAACTCATTTAGCAGAGAAGATAAAAACAAGAGCTGAGTGCAGAATAATTAGACACTAGAGATGACTCTGGATCAGGATTGCTTGTGATGCATATGCAAAAGGCCCCACATTTGTTAGTGTTTATTGTGGATTATTTATTTCTCTGCAATATAATTTTGGTTTTATGATATGCAGTGACAATTTAGTTTCCACTTAAGACTTGTACAAATTTCAACAGAAAGAGAGTATCTTAATAGAAAATCCCCTGAATGAGAGTAAATCCCATAAATCTTTGTCTTATCTGAAAGAGACACATTGACAACAATTATTTCCCTAAAAAGCTCTTTGTATTTGCATCAAATGAATTTCCTCTTCATGATAGAAGTGTAATTGAGGACCACAGATGAACAGCCATTCAAATGGTATTCCTTTGCAGGCAAAAACCAAAACATCATGTTTATCTTGAAGGCGGCCTATAGTGGTTATAGAGTTTTCAATGCAGGCACTCAACCAAAACAAAAATTGTCTGGTTCTCTTACAAAGAATACACTGAATTCCTAACAAAGGCAGTAAAATAAGGATGGAATAAATACTCTTTGGAGAACTAAAATTAATCCTGTCCCTTAAGATAGGGAAGTCTGGAGAAATCAGAGTGGTAACGTAAGGGTTTGAAACCCTTTGAAATGACAAATCAAAACCTCCAGCTCTGCAGCCAGCTTATGCTCCACTGTTCCTTTGACTCCACTGGAGATAAGGTGGAGCTTGGATGAGATAAAATCTGCATGGAGAAAGAGTCCCCTGCAGCTGGAGAAAGCACGTTATTAGCTGCTTCCTTTAGGCCACAATTTTGCTGTGAAGTTAGAGGATGACAGAGTTTGAACTAATCGTTAACTCACTCCAGAGTGATCTGCATGCTCCACAAAGAGATGTGACAGTATCTGGTTCTGTCCATGCTAAATGTGAGTGTCTTGGGAAAGGAGTTGGTGTGAGTTTATCACTATTCTTCACTTGACTTGACTTTGTCCAGCAGCAGTTCAAACACAGCAAAAGATTTGTCACTGCACCATTATATTATAAAAAAGGCGCAAGCTACTGCATGAAATGCAATGCTACTTCACAGGGGAGCCTTGCGGAAGAAGTGGGAAGTACTTTTCAAGCCACTTTATCCCAAAGCTGTATAATGAAGGGTCATTTGTAATGGGAGAAGACTTGGAAGTGAGACCCCAGGAAAGAAAGGTCTGTCTGTTACCACCATGTCCTTGGAAAATATTTACAGTACAGGGAATTTGGATACCAGTAGGTGTGAAGCTGACAGAAGCTTTGCTTCTGGGAAGTTTAAGGCAGGACCTAAGTGAGAACACAGAGTAATTCTCAGCATACGTATATTGAGGAGCCATCTTCAAAGTCTTGAAAACAATTTCCCATTCAGGATTGAATGTTTTTTTCTGAAATGAGTAATATAACCTGAAGGAAGGATTCAAAGTTTAGCTGGTAATGCACACAACGCTTCAACCCCATGCAATATTGATGTCAAATTGCTGCCCGTTCAAACTTACAAACTCTTTTTAATTTAAATATTATAATTTATCATTCTGTGGCCTCCTGTTGCCTTCATGTATGCCCAAATCCAGTTTAGATACACAATATTTGGGGAAAAAAAAATAAACAACCAAACAAACAAAAAACAAACAAAACCAGAAAGAAATAAGTTATTATTTCAGGCACATTCCCAGAAACCACAGCCTGAAGATAAACATTTAAGGGCACCCCAAGCCTCCACCACAACCATCCTAACAAATTATACACCCAGATCAAAATGGCTAGTTATGAACCAAAACCACACCAAGTTTAACAGTTTTTGAATCATAATGCCAGGGCAGTTGTGCTAAGGCCTTATGTCGGTCCAAGACCATCTGCTTCCTCAAATGATAGTTTGTGAATTGTCATTGTCATCTGATATCTGTACAGTCCTCGAATATTATGTGTATAGCAGGTGCGTTGCAGTCAGTGGTGGAATTCACTGTGCCAGGCACATCAGGATTATATTCTTCTAAATCTACAAACACAGAATTTCCCAAAGCAAACTCCAACAATCTGTTCTGAAGCATAAGCAACTGAGCCATAAACACTGCAATGTCCCACTGGAGATTATGTGATATTTAATAGAATTAAACAGAGAACAACATTGACTTTTACCATCAAGGCCAGATAAGAGGCTGCTCTGTAATCATTTCCACCTTTAAATAAGGTCACTTGAAAGAAGAAAGGTGGCTACAGGCTGGCTTTAACATTGCTCCACTCTATGTTATGAAGGATGACGGAACCACAGAACAGCCTGTGCTGGAGATTACCTCAAAGCATCGCTGGGTCCAATATTTCACAGGAAGGAGAGCCTAGAAGAGATTATCCATCACCCTGTCCAATCACATCTTGAAAACCTGCGGTGAAGGGGACTCTTCAGTCTTTCCTTGTAAGATAGATTCACTCAAAATTTCCTGAATAGTTATCATGTGGGTGAAGGGATTTTGCTCTGTGTATGGTGTTCATAGGCTGCAAAATTTCAGTGCAAATTTGTTGAGCAGTAACTTTTAACAACACAGGCACATCCTACCTACCAACTGGAAGAGGTTTTGGAACAGCACAAGGGTAAAGAGGGGAATGCATTTCAAAGCTGGGTGCAGAAGACTAAATGTTCACTTCCCATTAGAAAACAAACAAGTAAACAAACAAACAAACAAAAATAACTAATAAAAATTTTAAAAAGCCCTGAGCAGATATTTGTGCATTCCTTGCAGACTGTTTTGTTAATCCAGCTCTTATCATATGGGTGGATTCAACGCTTACGTTATCACTACTGTGTTCATATATTTCTGAATGTAAATGTTGCTACACAGTTGAATGGTAACATTCAAGCTAGTATCAGAAAACACATTATTTCCAACTCTTATGTGAAGACCTGAACACAACAAACTCTTATTTTTATATCTCACCCTGTGAGGGAAGTTGAATTCAAGTGTTTCCAAAAAGAGTCAGAGTTGCCCATACTGAACACAGATTTCAATTCTTTATCCCTATTAAAGACAGCTTTGTGAATTGGGAAAAGATAAGCTTTTTCTGCCCATATATTAATAAATAAATAATGAAATGTTACTTTCTCAATGATTGGAATTTCTCGTAACAGAAAGAAGTGAGGTTATGAATATTTACATATCCAGGTGAACTTCTATAACTTGAAAATTCCATTTTATTTCCAATTTACTAGCAGAGCAAACAGCCATGCTCTTACTGGGGTAGCAAACATGGATATACAGTGCTGTAATAATCTTTCATATATTTGTCAGGTCTCAGAGTAAATAAAAAGCAGTTCTAACTTCCTTTCTTTTAAAGGCCATATTGACTTTACCCTCAGTATCAGCAAAAAATAGGTTCACAAAACCAGAACAATATCTCCTTTTTTTTTTTTCACTATCCTGCAAAATTAATGAACTTGCTTTGTTATTTCTTTCCACTGAATATTAAGTATTTTCATTTCAGTACTAAGAAAATTTCTTCAAATTTGAAGAAATATAGATTTGCTGAGAACAACTTCCACAAAGAAATATTGCTCTCAGTTTCCCAACACAAGCTTGACTGAAACATTTTGGTTCTCCAAAAAAAATAATAATTAAAAAAAAAATTAAATTGTACATTGCTACAAAAGGTCTTGTACATACCTACATAGGCTTTCCTCTTCTCGCCTCAACGTAAGGGACTTTTCAGTTATTACTGGCTGGACTGGCTCAGTAGACTGGTGTAGGTTGTTATCACCACAGCAGCCCATAGGGTTTTAGATTTGTGGCTAAAACAGCACTGATAGCAGACCAGGCTTTTGATAAGTGCTTGCAGAGCACCCAGGCTTTCTCGATCCACTACTCTGTCCCCACAGCAAGCAAGCTGGGAGGGGGCACAGCTAGGACAGCTGACCCAAACTGACTGAAGAGATACACTCCCTGCCATAAGACAACATGACAGCTTTAAAAACTGAGCAAACTGCATTTTGGGGGAAGGAAGCCTTGCTTGGACACTGTCTGGGTATCAGTCTGCTCATGGGAGGTGGTGAATAATTGTCTTTGCACCACCTGTTTTGACGGGTCTTTTTCATTTTCTTTCCTTCATTTATTAAACTATCTGAATTCACAAGTTTTCACACTTTTACTCTTCCTGTTCTCTCCCCCATCCCATATGGGGTACAGTGAGCAAGCAGTTGTGTGATGCTCAGCTGCTGGCCCACCACACTGATTTAACACACAAGTGGTTTTAGCACTTGACATGAAATACTTCCCTTAGAAATAATGGATAATTTAATTTCTGATACTGTACAAACAGGCAGTAGGTCTTGAATACTGAAACGGATACTTGTATTTTTAGTTCAATTCTGAGCAGGACACATTGAAAAGTGTGGATGGGACAGACAGTTCCAACTGGAAGTTTCAAATCACTACATGTTATAAAAGCAGATTCCTATAATGGGTGCCTCTGGATACTTCTAACTAAGAAGCAGAAATGTCATGGCTACAGTGCAATAAATGACACTGACATTTTGCTTAGATAAAGGTTTGTGCTGGTTTTGATAATTTGGTTCTTTTTCACATTCACACCAAAATTCTATCTGTGGTTACTTAGAAAAGCTGCTGCAGAACAAAGGTCAATAGATTTCACTTGGGAAAGGAAGGATATTCTGTAAGGTGGTTGCATCTCTGAAAAGACACATGTCCAATCCCAGAGGTCAGTTGGTCCTATCAAATCCTGGAAGAAAACATTTTGTAGAAGAGAAGACAGAGGGTGAGCAGATGCTTGCATCTACATATTCATTTTTATATGATCCTGCTCTGGCAGGGGGGTTAGACTGGAAGATCTCCAAGATCCCTTCCAACGCCTGACACCTTGTGATACTGTGATTATTTCACTGTTTCATTTTTCTTAATATTCTCACAACTATACTATAAGGGCAAAATATAAAAGGAAGGAAGCTAAAAAAAGACAGTGCTCTTAGACTGAAAAGTGTTAAGATGAGGAGGCGTCACAGTTTAGGGTCAGGACAGCCCCCTAGACCTGTAACAGATGGTCTCTGTTAACCCCTCTCCCTCCCAAAAGGGAGAATAAGGGAAGAGGAATAAGGGAGAGAAACAAAGTGATTAGAAAAGGGAATTAGAACAGCTTCAAAGAAAAATAAAATAATAATAAAAATGTAATATATACAAATATACACAGAAAACAGTATTGGACCCAACACACACC